>OZ018318.1:180357231-180549731 GCA_963969495.1 Ceratothoa steindachneri | reverse complement strand
ATAAGTTGCCGTAAACAAACAACCTAATTCTAGGCTACTTTAAAAAATTGAACAGGAAGCAATAAAAAGAAACAACAACAAGGCAATAACAAAAACAATAACAAAAACAACAATTAAACCGGGTTAAGTGAAAGGGAGAAGGCCGGCCTCCCCCCAAAAGTCAATAAGTCCACCAGTCAAAGTACACGCACTCGTCCCGAGTACAAGGGAGAGGCGGTAGCGACCCCACCCATCCCGGTACCAGGACAGGTGTCGTGCGCGAAGATCACCCATACTGGGACACTCGACAAGAATATGCCGAATAGTCTGGGGGACGACGCAGTCGTTGCAATAGGGCGCAGGCGAGCGCTCCATCAAATAGCGATGCATCACACGAGTGTGTCCGATTCGGAGACGACAGAAAGCAACCTGAAGCCGCCGCGGCATTGGGGGATAGGTCCATGGGAACAGTCGCGGTGCAATGGCACGCAACTTTAAGTTCCCTTCGACCGTCTCCCATCTTCTTTACCAAGCAGTCCGAAGAGCTGCCCGTATTCCTGCCATGTAGTCAGTGTGAGGAAGAGCGAAACGCTGGTCCGGTCGCAGAGTCCTCGTGGACTCTTTGGCGCCCTCATCGGCGCGCTCATTCCCCGCAATTCCTACATGTCCAGGAACCCAGCAGAAGATAATCTCGACATCTGCCCGGCTCGCCAAAACCATGGCGTCACGGATTTCGCGAACCAGGGGATGCGGAGATTCCAATGTCCCGAGAGCACTCAGGGCGCTTTGTGAGTCGCTATAGATCACAATCCGGTCTCCGAACCGGGCACGTCGCGCAATCTCCCGTACCGAGTGGTGTATTGCCACCAGCTCGGCCGTGAAGACAGACGCAGCGCCTGGTATAGCCCCGCCGACTTAAAACAGAGGGGATACGGCGTGGAAGCCGACCCCCTCTTGGGACTTGGAGCCATCCGTATACACTGGCACGGTACCAGCGTGACACGATGTGTGCTCCAAAAAGGTCGAACGCAATACTCCCGGCGCAGTACAAGCTTTATGAGCAGAGGCCTGGCGACAAATAGCCGAATGTGGTACCCTCCAGGGTGGCGTCCTGGGCAGAACCAGGCGCACCACCAGCCCGAGAGCTATATCTACCTCTCGAAGGAGTTTCCTGGCCCTAAACCCAAAGGGCTTAGGGTATGACTGGCGTCTCTCGGCGGCATAGGCACCATCGAGATCAGCTGCGGATGCAGTGAGAGCTGTTGGCGACTGAGGGAGGCGCCGGGCTCGCGCGTACAGGCGAGTGATGCACTGCACGCGGCGCAGAGCGAGTGGCATCTCCCCAGCATCGACCAACAGGCTCTCAATGGGGGAAGTGCGGAAGGCACCGGCCGCAAGGCGAAGGCCGGTGTGGTGGATCGAATCCACCTTCCGCAATAAACGCTCGGCTGCGGATGCATAAAATTCTCATCCGTAGTCGAGCTTCTAGCGAACAAAGGATCGATAAAAAAGTAAGGCAGTAGCCCTATCAGCGCCCCAAGCGCTGAACGTCACGGAACGGAGAATGTCCATGGCGCAGGTACAAGAGACCCTAAGGCTGCGAATATGAGCCTCCCAGGTGAAACGTCGGTCGAATACAAGACCAAGGAAACGGTGCGACTCAACCACATCCAGGCGCACCCCATTAAGAAACAAATCTGGGTCGGGGGGAAGCCGTGGATGGCGGCAGAAGTGCACTACCTTAGTCTTGGCCAAAGAAAACCGAAATCTGTGCGCTTCGGCATAGCGAGAGACACGGTTCAATGCCTGTTGGAGTCGACGCTCCAGAGTTGGCATCTGGGCCGCGCCAAAAGAGATCGAAAGGTCGTCCACGTAGAGCGTAGCGAGAACATCTTCCGGCATCACCGAGGTGATGCCGTTGATGCTCAGGGCAAAGTGTGACACTGAGGACACTTCCCTGCGGGACACCCTCTTCCTGCTCCTTTGGGCCGGAGAGGGCTCCCCCCACCCGTACGCGGAATCGACGATCTCGCAAAAATTCAGATATAAACATTGGGAGGCGTCCCCTCGCCCCCATCGTGTAGAGAGTCTCCATGATACCGTATCGCCATGCGGTATCATAGGCCTTCTCCAGATCAAAAAACACCGTGGCGTAGTGCTGTCTACGAAGGAAACCTCGCAGACGGCATTTTCCAGTCGGAGCAGAGCATCCGACGTGGAGTGAAACTTACGGAAGCCGCCATGTGCAGAAGACAGATGGCCTCCGCTGTCCAGGAAAAAGGCTAATCTAACATTTACCAATTTCTCCATCAACTTGCACACGCAAGAGGTTAGAGAGGTTGGGCGGAAACCGGTCGGAGTAGAGTGATCTCTTCCCGGCTTGCGAAAGGCGAGCACAGTAGCGATTCGCCAGGAGTCTGGGCGAAGACCTTCCACCCAGATCCTGTTAAACAAATCTAACAGAAAGGCCATGCCTCGCTCACCCAGGTGTCGAAGCATGGCGTACGGGACATCGTCCGGACCATGGGCGGTGTCCGCGCACGAAGCGAGAGCGGAACGAAACTCACTCACAGTAAACTTGTCGTTGAAGGGTTCTCCGCCTCTGGAGGTAAAGTCCAGCCGGCGGCCTTCCGCGACATCACGACGTGCATTGAATGCTGGCGGAGCAGCATCACGGGTAGTGAATGCGGAAAAAGCGGTCGCTAAGGATTCCTCCACGGACGCGGGTCCGAGATTGCGGTCCCATTCTCCTGGAGAACGGGAGGGGGGTCCTGCGAGAACTTGCCCCGAATCCTTTTGACTCGCTTCCACACCTCAGCTAAAGGGGTCTTCCCGTTAAGTGAAGACACGTATGCCCGCCAAGAAGAGCGGTGGGCGTGCTTCGAAATATACCGGAACCTAGCCCTAGCCCGACGAAATTCAGCGACAGTGAAATCGTTCGGGCGGCGCTTATAGCGCATGTAGTCATAACGCTTCTGTTTGAGGGCCGTCTCACACTCGGCCGACCACCATGGAAGTGGTAGGCGTGCAAAACGGCCAGACGTCCTAGGAATAGTAGTCAGGCCCACGGCGATGAGGTTGACGGAGAAGAACTCAACGGCCTCATCTACCGACCTAAACTCCTCGACTGAGATAGAGAATTCAGTCATTTCCTGAAATGCAGGCCACCGCGCCAGCGCCAAGCACCACCGAGGTGGTCTCTCAGGCGGCAGTTGCCCTCAAAATGATATTTGAATGGGAAAGTGATCACTACCATGGAGGTCATCGACCACCCCCCAATCAAAATCAGGCTGTGCATCCGAAGAGCACAAAGATAGGTCAAGGCAAGAAAATGAAGCGGTTGTCCGACAATAATGCCTAAACTCATCCACGTTTAGGACACCCATCTCAAGCTCTTCGATCAGATCGGCAAGGACTTGTCCCCTGGGATTTATGGAGTAATCTCCCCAGAGAGGATGCCTGCCGTTCAGATCTCCAAGCAAGAGATAGGGCCTCGGCAACCGTGCCACGACGCGGCGGAAGTCCCCCGCTTCGAAGTCAGCTGACGGTGGAATGTACGCAGAAATGATAGTATACCTCCTATCCAGGTGCAGCTGCACAGCCACTGCCTGAAAGGAGGTATCTAAAGAGAAAGGAAGAACGGAGACATCATGCCGGGTGTAAACCGCGCATCCCCCAGCCCGGCCATCCCGCGGTGGTGGGGTCGCAAGACCCTTATACCCCGGGAGGGCAGGCAGGGGGCAGGCGCCTAGCATGGTCTCCTGCAAAAAAAAACTAACGAGGAACGGGACGAGACAAGCCTCCGCAGCTCCCCCCAGTTGGCCCGGAGTCCACTGCAATTCCATTGAAGGAATATGCCCTCCAGGCCTAGCACGGAGGAGACGCGGGGGCCATCCTCGAATTGAAGACCCTCAAGGGAATGGCAGTACGCTTCCCGGGGGAAGAACCCCAGGCGCTGTTGGCCGGACAAAGCGCTGTCGCCTTCGAGGACTTATTGGGGGAGGTTGGGCTCGCCATGCGAGTCTTTTCTTCCCTCCGCCTCGAAACCTTAGGCGGGCGTTGCGGCTTGTGAGGCGGGGGGCCGTTTTTTCGAGGAACCACCGTCTCCGAGCCACTCGCTCCACCTCGGGGCATGGGCGAAGGGGCCGAAGCTCCTTTGTTGCTGTCCTCCTTTCGGGGAACAGCTTTAGGAACCCCGGAAGATGGCCTAGCGACCATCTTCAGGGGTGTTGCCTCCTGTGAGTCTAACGACTCTGTGGAGGCGCGTGGCCGTTTCGCCTTACGGGAAACGGTCACGCTGGGGGAAGAGGGGGGAGCCCTGGTTTTAGCCGGGGCTGGGTGTGAACCCTTTTTGCCGCCAACTCTACCAGGGGAGCGCCCGGGTGTAGTAGAGCCCGCAGAAGGGCTCCGAAAGGCGCGGAAACAACCGTGCTCGTTGGCCTGGATGGGCCAGGAGCAGAGGGTGCTTTCCTAACTATTGAGGCATATGACGTCCCAGGCAGAGCCGAGCGCGCCAGGACCAAGTCCTTAGCCTCGCGGAACGAGGGTCGATCCTGGGCCTCAACGGCCAGGATTTCTTTCTTAACCAGATATGCACCACATTGCTTCGAAGAAGCAGGGTGCGGCTCTCCGCAATTGACACACTTGGCCACACACGATTTGGACTTATCGTGTGCGACCTTGGAGCAATTTACACAGACTTCGGGTGACCCCGATTTTGCACGTCTACATGATCGATTCGTATGGCCGAAGCGGTGACAGTAATAGCACCGCCGCGGCAGTGGCACGAATGCCTTCACGCGGTAGCGGTACCAACCGGCACGCACCGACTCAGGGAGTTTGTCACAGTCGAACGTGACGAAGAGTGTAGGGGTGGGTCTCGAGGCCCCCCCCCTGTTTTCTCATCACACGTTCGACCTTGACCGCCCCATGGTCGGCCAGCTCTGGGGAGATGTCCTCAATGGAGTAGTCAACGAGTTCCCTCGCATAAACTACTCCTTTCACAAAGTTCATGGTAGAGTGCGGCGTCACACTCACCGGGGTGCCATGAAGTGTCCGAAGAGCACTTATCTTGGCCGCCTCGGCGGGATTCGCCGCATTCGCCAGAAGGCTCCCGTCCGAGAAACGGGTTACCTTCGGCTCTCTACCAATTGCACTAGCTAATCCTCTCCTCTGATGGATCATGTTGCCCTTGGAAGACATGGTGCCATCAGTGGAGCGAATAACGAGGAAGAATTTGAAGCCAGCGGGCTCGAAAACGCCAGGTAACCTCTGAATCAGGGGCCCCGATGTCATCGAGGCTCCGCCCTGTGCATTCTTGGTGTTAGTCTTAGTGAGGGGCTCCGCACACGAGGGGGTAGAGGGGCCGGATGTGCCGATCTTGGCTTGGTCGCCTACCAAAGTGGCAGCAGATTCATCCGTCCCCGCAGCCCCCGCGGATGGAGAGGAGCCCTGAGTCTTCTTCGTCTTTTTCTTTTTAGGAGAGGAGGGCGGAGAATGAACCCGCTTCTCACCTCCGCCGGCAGAAGCCCCCATGCCAGATGGGCCGGCCTCAGCCAGGTCTCTCTCCGAAATGGAGAAGGTCCTGGTAGTCGTAGGGGCACCTGTCGGAGGAGATCCCTCCCCTCCTTTCACTGCTTCGGAGCCCTCGGCCATTTGAGGGGGACCTTGCATAGGGGCGGATTCGGGTTCGGTGCTTGGCGCCGAGCCCGGATTCCCCCCCATGGAAGGCCCTACCGTCTGAGGCTGGGTCTCCTCAAGGACCATGTCTATCACAGGAGGGGCCTCCAGTTGGCCATCCCCTCCCAGGACATCGCAGGTCCCCTTGGCAGTGTCGCCAGTCTTGTGTGGGGAGGCACAGGCCTTGACCCCGGCAAGGTTTAAAATTCTTGCCAGCAGGTCTTTTGAGGGAAGCGACCGAAGGGGCCTGGCTTCCCTCTCCCCCCAAGGGGGTTTGCCCTACCGAGCCGCTTGCACGAGGGGCGGTCGGCAATGGGCTGCCTGCTGGCTTTCTTGGCAGTCCCCTTAGAAAGCAAAGGAGGGACTCCTGCTGGAGATAGGGAGGTGCCCGAAAGCACCTCCAGAGAAGGGGGTGAGGGGGAATCCCCTACACCCGTAGGCGTAGGAGAGGAGTAAGCCTCCTCACCAGTTAAAGAAGTATGGAGGGTCCCCTGCTGGAGATAGGGAGGTGCCCGAAAGCACCTCCAGAGAAGGGGGTGAGGAGGAGTCCCCTACACCCGTAGGCGTAGGAGAGGAGTAAGCCTCCTCTCCGGTTCAAGAAGTATGGAGGGTCCCCTGCGCAAGCACAGGGGGGACCTCCATTTTTTTGGTGGAGCTGCCCGAGGGCGGCTCCGTAGATGTTTTAGGGGAAGTTGGGGGTTGGTTTTTTTTTTTTATTTTCATCATTGGGCATGGTGACCCTTTTTTAAACACGGGATGCAATCGCGCACACCTCTCGCAGTAGCCCGCACTGCGAGAGGTGCTTACAAGCCCGGCAGAGCCAGGCGCCGCCATTCGGGACCACCCCTCCCGCCTGGTGGCCTGGCAGTCCATCGGCATGGCGGCTCCACCTTAAACACGGCGTAAAACAGATAGATTTTGAAGACGAGAGGAAAAGGGATGTGAGGAAGGTATGGGTCGGGATGAAGCAGGTTGTTAAAAGCCAACTTCCCCAGACTGGAGCTCAGGGGTTAGGGGACATTGTTCCCTCCCCCCTCAGCCCCGATCCGGGACGGTTGGCTGAGAAGAAGGTCAGCATCTACCCTGTGAAATTAGAGGCTGACCAGAGAAAGTTGTGCGAGAGGTTGTATGAAAAGAGAGGAAACAAGTGTTTTGAAGGAAGGAAGAGTGGCTAAGCTAGGGCCGGACGGAGCGCTGGATCCCGTCAGCACGGCGGCCAGGATGGCAGATCGCCGCGCCCCTTACGGGGGCAATCCAGCAGAATATGATGTCGACAACCCCATGGCTCGGGCAACGTGGAGTTTGGGGCCATCCGTGTACACTAATACGGGTCCAAGAGTGACACTAAGTGTGCTCTGAAAAGACCAAACGCAATACTTCCAGCGCTGTGTAAAATATGGGAGACACAGCTTGGCAACAAATAGTCAAATAGGGTACCTTCCCTAATGGCGTCTTGAGCGGGACTCGAGGTGCCACCGGTAAAAGAGCTACACCGAGGTCTCGAAGGAGTTTTCTATGCCTAAACCACTGGGCTTAGGGTATGACTGTCTTCTCTCGACGGCATAGACCAAGTCGAGATCGGCCGCGGAAGCAGTGGCGACTGAAGGAGGTGCGTTCGCTCGCGCATACAAGCGTATAATTCACTGTGCACGATTCATAGGCTCTAAATGGGGGTGTACGGAAAGCACAGAGGGCCAGGCGGAGACTGGTCAGTGGATCGAGTTCACCTTCCACAATACACGCTTGGCTGCGGCTACATAAAACTCGCATCCGTAGTCAAACTTCGAACGAACAAAGGATCAGCAGAAAAGTACGGCAGTAGTCCAATATATACCCTATGTGTTGAACATTATGTAACGGGGAATGTCTATGGCGTGGGTACAAGAGACATTAAGACTGCGAAGTTGGGCCTCTCAGCTGAGGCGTCGGTCTAAACTAATACCAGGGAAACAGTCCGAATCTACCACTTCCAGGTCAGCCCAGTTTAGGAGCAATTCCGGGTCTGGGTGGAGCTGTGCATATCGGCAGAAGTGCAACACTTTAGTCTTGGCCAAGGAACCCGGAAACCTGTGAGCTTCTGCATAGCAAGAAATGCGGGTAAATTATAGTGTATGGTTATCTATGTGATTTATCTTGTTAATAAATCAGCCTAAATAGCGTTTCGAAAACCATAACCATAAATTTTTTGATCGAAGTTGTCTGCCGTTAGTTTTAGGCCTCAGGCGACAGCGAAATAAATTTTCCAATAATGACTTGCGCTTTAAGAAAGACAATTACACAAATATAAATATATTCATAAAATCAACGAATGTACAATGAGATAAGTAGGTTAGGTATACAATGTAAGATATTTTAACATATGATTTACAGTAAAAAGATGCGAAGAGAATTGAAGTATGTGTAATTAATATGGTGGAATAATATGGTGAATAATATATATAATATAGTGTAGTAATGTAGTGAAAATATAGAGTATCTAGGATGGACTGAAATGGGGCCGCAATGAGAAGTAAATACAATTAGGATCTACTCTCGTATACTCGTTTGCAAAGAATTATGAGAGAAAATGGAATTAACTAAGTATGATTTGTTTGGAGGTAAATGAATAATTGTAGAAGGAATGATTGCCGACCTTTATACAAAGCAAGCTGCGAGTCGAGAGGGCGGAATAGCGTGCTATTTTGATCCAGCTGGGAACGTGTGTTTGTTTGTTTAGTGTGTGAAATTTAAGAGATGTTGTTTGGAACAGTATACGTTAATTGAATTAACAAGTAAAATAAATGAATGAATTAATTATTAAGTTTAACATAAAATGATTTAATTTACAAAAGTTGAAGTAAATTAATTCAAAGATTAAATTGACAAAGTTAAAGTAAAATAATTGAATGATTAAATTAACAAAGTTAAAGTAAAATAATTGAATGAATTTTACACATAATAAATGATGATATATATATATTAAAGTTTCCCAGGAGGTTTTTATTATAAGAATACCCAGAGGCATTGCTATACAATGACTGTTGGAATCGATGCTCCAGAGTTGTCATCTGGGCAGCACCAAAAATGATTGAATGTTATCCACGTAGAGCATAGCGAGAACATCTTACAAAAGCACAAAGGTGATACTGTTGATGCTGCGGGCAAAGAGTGTGACACTGAGGACACTTCCTTGCGAGACGTCTTCTCCCTTCTCCATTGGACAATAAAGGGCTGCACCCACCACTAGGAGGAATGAATATCTCGCAGACACTCACAAATAAGGATAAGGAGGCATTCCCTGGCCCCATCGTGTGGAGAGTTTCTATGATACCATATCGGCATGTGTTATCATAGACCTTCTCCAGATCGAAAAACAAAACACTTTTACGAGGTACTATCTATCAACACATGCATTTACCAGCCAGTGTAGAGAATACGACTTGGAGTAGAACTTGAGGAAGCCGCACGGGGAAGAAGACAGGTACCCTTCGCTGTCCATGAAAAAGGCTAATCTAATATTTACCAATCTTTCCATATTATTTATATATATATATATATATATATATATATATATATATATATATATATATATATATATATATATATATATATATATATATATATATATATATATATATATATATATATATATATATATATATATATATATATATATATATATATATATATATATATATATATATATCCAACATACGGCAAGAAACAGAAAACGGGAAAATTTTTCTTCGGAAATAATATTTCCTAATTCGCAAAAATTCCATATAGGGGTGGAATGCGAACTGTGCACATTGAAACAGCGAGCATCCGTTTTAATCTCAATTAAATAATCTCTTAGACAACATAGCTACGAGGAGACAAAAAACATATTTTTTGCGAATTAGGAAATATTATTTTCAAAGATTTTTTTTCTCCCCCGTTTTCTGTTTCTTGCGGTCTGTTGGGTTCATTTGGTTCTTTCGTGCCCATGAAAGATTTATAAATTGTATATTCGCCGCATGTTTACCTCAATTCTCCTTTGTCCTTTGAATCCCTATCTATTTTCTGCCTATTTAATAGTCCCGATCGACCTTGCGTATCGTAACCTAAAAACTTGTTTATTAGGAAGATTTTCTGGTGTTCCTCGTAGCCAAGTGGCCTAAGAGATGATTTAATTGAGAATAAAGCAGATGCTCGCTGCCTCAGTGTGCACAGTTCGAATCCCACCCCTGTACGGATTTTTTTTGCGAATTAGGAAGTATTATTTCTAAGGAAATTTTTTTTTTTCCTTTTTCTGTTTCTTGAGGTTTGTTGGATTCATTTTTATCATTCTTTCGCGCTCATAAAATATTTATACATTGTATATTCGCCGCGTGTTTACCTTAATTGTCGTTTATCCTTTGAATTCCCTATCTATTTCATATTCCAGATCGACCTTGCGAATCGTAGCTTAAAAGCTTGTTTATTGGGAGGATTTATTGGTCTTCCTCGTAGCCAAGTGGCCAAAGAGATGATTTAATTGAGATCAAAGAAGATGCTCGAATCCCAGCCCCATACGGAATTTTTTCGAATTAGGAAATATTATTTCCGAAGGAGAATTTTCCCGTTTTCTGTTTATTGCGGTTTGGTGGATTCATTTACATCATTCTTTCGCGCTCATGAAATATATATATATATATATATATATATATATATATATATATATATATATATATATATATATATATATATATATATATATATATATATAATTTTACAGCGAAGGCAAGGGCGCATAAGATGCTCAAGTACATATATTTATTGCGATTTTTGAAACAACGTTTCGGGCAACATGCCCATCTTCAGGTTCTAAGATTAAAATTGTAAGAAAAAAAATAATTATAAAATCATTAAAGATATGAAAAGAAAAAGAATTTGAACTAAAGGTTTTAAATGGGATAAGAAACTTGTGATATTTTCCTATAAAAATTTAAGGGTATACAACTAAATTGACTAAAAGATACAAAAAAAGACATACACAAAAAATTGCTAAAAGTAATTAAAAAAAACCCAAAACAACAAAAGCACTAAAATGAATCAAAAGAGTGATAACCTATTTTATTAAAGAAAAATTAAAAAGACAAACAGGCAATTAAAAATATAAATTAATAAATCAATTCAAATAAACTAAGAAAATAGTGAGTAAAATGACAAAAAAAATAAAAAACTGAATGGATAAACTAAAATAAATACTAATCTGAATCAAAGGGGTAACAATTTAAATAGTTTAAGATGCTGGAAATCAATTTATCTTTAATAAAATAGGTTATCACTCTTTTGAGCCATTTTAGTGCTTTTTTTGTTTCTTTCAGTTTTTTTAATTACTTTTAGCAATTTTTTTGTGTATCTTTTAGTCAATTTAGTTGTATACCCTTAATTTTTTATAGGAAAATATCACAAGTTTCTTATTCCATTTAAAACCTTTAGTTCAAATTCTTTTCCTTTTAATAACTTTAATGATTTTATAATTATTTTTTTCTTACAATTTTAATCTTAGAACCTGAAGATGGGCATGTTGCCCGAAACGTTGTTTCAAAAATCGCAATAAATATATGTACTTGAGCATCTTATGTGCCCTTGCCTTCGCTGTAAAATTAAAAATCAGCCTGGTTAGCAGCAATACTTACGACTATATATATATATATATATATATATATATATATATATATATATATATATATATATATATATATATATATAGAAGGAGCAAATGCAAGTTCTGCGGGTGATAACAGCCACCACAGGGCTTTCGCCATATTTATTTTCTGCCTTTCAAAACAATTTTGAAGACAGAAATAAAGGTGCAGAACCCTTGCATTGCAGACTATATTACAATATAGTACAAGAAAGAGAAATTGGACGCGAATGAGCAATGATACAAGAAACAGGAGTTTTTTAGAGGTAAGAGAAAGGGACATTAGAAGACTAGAATCAAAGAGAGCAGAGGGCGGCACAATAAAGGCAATCCTTTACCGAGAAGACAGAGATAACGCCAGGGGAAAAAAGTTTGAAATTCCTGGCCGGGACCCGGGTTCTAAGCTCATAGGGTGGCCTAATGGATTTAAAGAAAGATAAACTATGTTAGTTAAATAGGCTATATCAATATGATTTTTAAATTTAGAACCAAGACCTAGTCTACGTACGATGGTCCAGTTTTTACTTATATTGTTTAATTTTAGGCATGTTAAAGGTAGAATGCTGTTAGATTTTAATTACTTCTTACTCTTCACAGTAATTTTTTCGTCTTAGCCACAAGAAATGTATAAGCACATATTAAGATAAGAGAAAATGAGATTAATTCGCACGATGAACGCCACAAGCGATAACACGTCCTCGAACGTTTTTAACTGACGACAGGTTGAAAAGTGTATGTACTCGTAATTTTACTAATTTTTAATAAAATCCAGACAAACTTTTGGGGGTACGTTAACATTAATGGTTGCAATTTTATTAGTACTTTATGTCAGTTGAATTCAGGGAAGAAGGATCCATGGGAGATTGAGGTGAGCGTGTTCGCAATTAGATATACAACGTCCTGGGAAGCACTGACTATGTTGCCATTATGGCGGAGGATGGGGAGGTTGGGGTTTCGTGAGCCGCGGAATTTATGTATTCTTCGCCAGACCTTGACTAGAGGGGTGCTGGATGAGATGGAGGATGCATATTGAATCCAGGAGTGACGTTTTGTCCAGCGGAAGGTCCGGCGGGTGAGGGCACATTGTATTTTATAGTTAAAGTAAGAAAACGTGCGGGGATTATCTCGAAAGGTGCGAATGAGACTATTTCGTTCGCGGTTAGCGGTGCTAAACTCTCAAGTTCCATCAGGTGACTGATAGTTTGAGTCGAACGTTGCGAAGTGGAACATGTTTGTGGGTCGTTGCTGAAAAAGGCTCCACAAACTTTTTTAAGTGGGATGTACGTCTGTTATTTCATCAGACACAGTTATGGAAGAGAAAGTCGTTACAAAAGCTTTCCAGTCAGTTTTCTAGGAGTCCCAATACGGTCTTGGTAAAATGGGGATTAGATCTAGAGCAGGGGCTAATGATTACTTCCACACAGATCATCAAATACTCTGACGAAGTGATCGGGTGGGAAGTCACTTGAACACAGACAGAGATATATGGAGGGAAAGGAGTCTGTATGTGGATGATAATGGGTAGGGGCTTCGTCGTTGAGGACTTGTAGGTCTTACTGTAAGACTATTTCTAGTACAATATATCCTTTGCTGGTGTTTATGGCATCGTACCAGTGTACTGCTTACGAGCACTAGTCTCCAGTTAGAAGGAATGATTTCGGGAATGGGGATTTTATTTTAAATTTTAGGAGCTCATCTGGTTACTGCCTACTTGGGCATTAGTCGTCGTATTAAACAATGCCTAGGACTAGGCATTTTTAAAAGAAGATAAAAAAAAACATTAAAAAACGAACGTCCCCGGCGCAGGGACGTGCGACATACTAAAATAACAAAAAACAACAAAAGAAAAAAACATTAGTAAAATAAAGGGGAGAAAGCCGGCCTCCCCCCAAAAGTCCACAAGTCAATGCGTACAAACTCGTCCCGAGTACAAGGGACAGGCGGTAGCGACCCTGCCCATCTCGGAACCCGGACAGGTAACGTGCACAGAGATCGCACAGAATGGGACATTCAACCAGAATGTGCCGAACAGTCTGGCAGCCAACGGAGTCTTCACAGTAGGGCGATGGCGAGCGCTCCATCAAATAGCGGTGTGCCCAATTCGGACAAGACAGAAAGCAACCTGAAGCCTTCACGGAATTGGGGGGTAGGTCCATGGGAACAGGCGCGGCGCAATGGCACGCAACTTTAGGTTCCCCTCGACCGTCTCCCATCTTCTTTGCCAAGCAGAGGAGAGAGCTGCACGTATTCCTGTCATGTAGTCAGTGTGAGGAAGAGCGAAACGCTGGTCCGGTCGCTGAGTCCTCGCGGACTTTTTGGCGCCCTCATTCCCTGCAATTCCTACATGTCCAGGAACCCAACAGAAGATAATCTCGACAACCGACCGGTTCGCCAAAACCGTAGCGTCACGGATATCGCGAACCAGGGGATGCGGAGATTCCAATGCCCCGAGAGCACTCAGGATGCCTTGTGGGTCGTTATAGACCACAATCCAGTCTCCGAACCGGGCACGTAGCGTAATCTCCCATACCGAGCGGTGTATTGCCACTAGCTCAGGCATGAAGACATACGCAGCGCATAGCAGAGCCACGCTGACTTCAAAGTGAGGGGATACGGCATGGAAACCGACCCACTCTTGGGAATGGAGCCATCCGTATACACTGGCACGGTTCCAGCGTGACACGAGGTGTACTCCAAAAAGGTCGAACGCAATACTCCTAGCGCTGTACAAGCTTTGAGAGCAGAGGCGTAGCAACAAATAGCCAAAGATGTTAACCTCCAGGGGTGGCGTCATGTACACCCTGAGGCTTCGGGTATGATTGGCCAAGGAAAACCGAAACCTGTGTATAGCAATACCTCTGGGCATTCCTATAATAAAAACCTCCTGGGAAACTTAAATATATATATATCATCATTTATTATGTATAAAATTCATTCAATTATTTTACTTTAACTTTGTTAATTTAATCATTCAATTATTTTACTTTAAAACTTTGTCAATTTAATCTTTGAATTAATTTACTTCAACTTTTGTAAATTAAATCATTTTATGTTAAACTTAATAATTAATTCATTCATTTATTTTACTTGTCAATTTAATTAACGTATACTGTTCCAAACAACATCTCTTGAAATTTCACACACTAAACAAACAAACACACGTTCCCAGCTCGATCAAAATAGCACGCTATTCCGCCCTTTCGACTCGCAGCTTGCTTCGTATAAAGGTCGGTAATCATTCCTTCTACAATTATTCATTTACCTCCAAACAAATTATACTTAGTTAATTCCATTTTGTCTCACAATTCTTTGCAAACGAGTATACGAGAGTACATCCTAACTATATTTACTTCTCATTGCAGCCCCAATTCAGTCCATCATAGATACTTTATATTATTTACTCTATTATTCACCATATTAATTCCACATACTTCAATTCTCTTCGCATCTTTTTACTGTAAATCATGTTAAAATATCTTACATTGTATACCTAACCTACTTATCTCATTGTAAATTCGTTGATTTTATGAATATATTTATATTTGTGTAATTGTCTTTCTTAAAGACCAAGTCATTATTGGAAAATTTATTTCGCTGTCGCCTTAGGCCTAAAACTAACGGCATACAACTTCGATCAAACAAATTTATGGTTATGGTTTTCGAAACGCTATTTAGGCTGATTGATTAACATAACTGATTGATTAACATAAAATAAAACACATAGATAACGATACACTATATTGTGCACTTCAGCATAGCTCGAGACGCGGTTCAATGCCTGTTGAAATCGACGCCCCGGAGTTGGCATCTAGGCCGCGCCAAAAGAGATCGAAAGGTCGTCCACGTAGAACATCTTCCATCAGCACCGAGGTGATGCCGTTGATGCTCAGGGCAAAGAGTGTGACACTGAGGACAATATAAAGCCGGACAGCCTCTTACTGCTCCTTTGGCCCAGGAGGGCTCCCCCCCCACCCGTACGCGGAATCGACGATCTCGCAAAAATTTAGATATAAACATTGAGAGGCGTCCCCTCGCCCCCATCGCGTGGAGAGTCTCCATGATACCGTATCGCCATGCGGTATCATAAGCATTCTCCAGATCGAAAAAAAGGGGCATAGTGCGTCTACGAAGCAAGGCCTCGCAGACAGCATTTTCAAGTTGGAGCAGATCATCCGATGTGGAGAGGAACTTGCGGAAACCGCACTGTGCAGAAGACAGATGGCCTCCGCTGTCCAAATAAAAAGGCCAATCTAACATTTACCAATTTCTCCATCAACTTGCACAGGCAAGAGGTTGAGAAAGATTAAGCGGAAACAGGCTGGAGTAGAGTGATCTCTCCCTGGTTTGCGAAAGGCGAGCACAGTAGCGTTCACCAGGATTCCGGGAGGAGACCCTCAACCCAGATCCTGTTGAAAAAATCTAACAGAAAGGCCATATCTCGTTCACCCAGGTGTCGAAGCATGGCGTACGTGAAATTCCGGACCGTGGGCGGTGTCTGCTCACGAAGCAATAGCGGAACACAACTAACTCAAGAGTAAACCTGTCGTTGAAGGGTTCTGCGCCTCTGGAGATAAAATCCAGCCGGTGGCCTTCCGCGACATCACGACGTTCATTGAATGCTGGCGAAGCAGCATCCTGGCTAGAGTATGCAGAAAAAGCGGTCGAGAAGTATTCCGCCACGGACGCGGGGTCCGAGATTGCGGTACCATTCTCCAATAGAACGAGAGGGGGGGTCCTGAGAGTTGACTCGCTTCCACACCTTTGCTAGAGGGGTTTTCACATTAAGTGAAGACACGTATGCCCGCCAAGAAGAGAGGCGGGCGTGCTTCGAAATATACCGGAACCTAGCCCTAGCCCGACGAAACTCAGCGACAGGGAAATCGTTCGGGCGGCGCCTATAGCGCATGTAGGCATAGCGTTTCTGCTTGAGGGCCCTCACACTCAGCTGATCACCACGGGAGTGGTCAACGTGCAAAACGGCCAGACCTTGTAGGAATAGTAGTTAGGCCCGCGGCGATGATGTTGCCGAAGAACTACACTGACTGAGATAGAGAATTCAGTAATTTCCTGAAATGCAGACCACCGCGCTCGCTCCAAACACCACCGGGGCGGGATCTCACGCGGCAGTGACCCAGAAAATGATATTTGAATGAGAAAGTGATCACTACCATGGAAGTCATCGACCCCCCCGCCCCATCAATATCGGGGTGCGCATCCGGAGAGCAGAATAGATCTAGGCAGGAAAATGAAGCGGTTATCGAGCAGTAATGCGTAAACTCATCCACATTTAGGACACCCATCTCAAGCTCGTCATCAGGTCGGCAAGGACTTGACCCCGAGAATTGATATAGTCGTCTCCCAAGAGGTGTCAACCGTTTAATCTCCGAGCAAGAGATAGAGCCACGGCAACCGTGCCACGAATACGGCTGACGGTGGAATGTACGCGGAAAAAAACAGTATACCTCATATCAAGGTGCAGCTGCACAGCTACTGCCTGAGAAGAGGTATCTAAAGCGAAGAGAAGAACAGAGGCATCATGCCGGGTGTAAACCGGACATCCTAACGCCCGGCCCCATCCCATGGTGGTGGGGTCACAAAACCCTTATTCCCAGGGAGGGTGGGTAGGGGGCATGCGCCCATCATGGTTTCCTGCAAAAAGATAGCTAACTGGGAGCGGGATTCCACGGTAATTCCATTGAAGGAATATGCCCTCCAGGCCTAACTCGGAAGAGACGCGGGGGACCTCTTCGAACCGAAGACCCTCACGGGACTGGCCTTACGCAGAACCTCGGGCGCTGTTGGCCGGGCAAAGCACTGAAGGCGCTGTCGCCTTCGATGACTTATTCGGCGAGTCTTTTCCTTCATCCGCCTCGAAACCTTAGGCGGGCGTTGCGACCAACTTCAGGCAGGGGGTGTTGCCTCCTGTCAGTCTAACGACTCGGTGGAGGCGAGTGCCGTTTCGCCTTACGGGAAACGGTCACGCTTGGGTAAGGGGAGGGGGGGCTGGTTTAAGTCAGGGCAGGGTGTGAACTCTTTGTGCCGCCAGTTTTAGAACCCGTAGGCTCATAATATGCCAGGAGCAGAGGAGGGTCTTTCTCAGCATTGAGGCGTAAGACGTCCCGGGCGCGCCAAGACCAATTCCTTAGCCTCGCGGAATGAGAGACGATCATGGGCCTGAATGGCCAGGATTTCTTTCTCAAGGAGATACACACTACATTGCTTTGAAGCGGGGTGCGGCTCTCCGCAATTAACACACCTGGCCACACAGGAATTGAACTCATCATGTGCGGCCTTCGAGCAATTTACACAGACTTTGGGTAACCCCCGACTTTGCATGTTTACATGAGCGATTCGTATGGCCGAACCGGTGACAGTAATAGGAGTAGCACCTCCGCGGCAGTGGAACGAATGCCTTCACGAGGTAGCGGTACCAACCGGTTCTCACCGATTCAGGAAGCTTGTCAGTCAAACGTGACGAAGAGTGTAGGGGTTGGTCTCGAGGACCATCATACTAGCTAAAGCTCTCCTCTAATGGATCATGTTGCCCTTGGCCAACAGGGTGCAATCAGTGGCGCGAATAACGAGGAAGCGTTTGAATGAGGGGCCCCGATGTAATCGAGGCTCCGCTCTGCGCACTATTGGTCAGGGGGTCTGCACCCGGGGAGGGGGTAGCAGAGGGGCCGGATGTGCTGATCTTGGCTTGGTCGCTTACCGAAGTGGCACCAGCCCCTTCAGTTGCCGCACCCCATGCGGATGGAGAGGAGCCGAGTCTTTTTAGGAGAGGGCAGAAAATGAACCCGCTTTTACCCTCCGCTGACAGGAGCCACGAGGCCGACCTCAGCAAACTCCCCCCGTTTGAAAACATTGTATCGGGGCGGACTGGGAGTTCGGTGCTTGGCGCCAAGCCCGGATTCACTCCCATGGAAGGACCTACCATCTGAGGCTGGGTTGCCTCACAGACCATGTCTATCTCGGGCGAGGGATGGGGAGGGGGCTCCAGTTGGCCATCCCACCCCCAGGACATCACAGGTCACATTGGCAGTGGTGTCACAAGTCGAGTCTGGGGAGGCACAGACCTTGACCCCCGCTAGGTTTAATATTCTTGCCAGCAGGTATTTTGAAGGAAGTTTTTTTTTTTTTTAAAGAGCTCATCTAGCGACTGCCTACTTGGGCATTAGTCGCCGTATTGAAACTGGCCTAGTACTAGGCTACTTTAAAATCAAATTCAAAAGGATAAAAAACAACACCCCCACCCAAGAAATGGGAAAAGGAAGCGAGCAGTAAGCAAGCTCTTGCGTCGGTGGGAGGTACCCCCGGCGCAGGAGCGTGAGACATATAAGGAAAAAAAACAACAAAAAGACCTGGTTAAATAATAGGGAGAAGGGCGGCCTCCCCCCCCCAAAAAAAATTCAACAAGTCCACCGTCAATGTGCACTCACTCGTCCAGAGTACAAGGGACAGGCGGTAGTGACCCCGCCAATTCCGGTACCGGGACAGGTAACGTGCGCGAAGATCACCCAGACCAGGACATTCGACAAGAATGTGCCGAACAGTCTGGGGGACGACTCAGTCGTTGCAATAGGGCGCAGGCGAGCGCTCCATCAAATAGCGATGCATCACACGAGTGTGTCCGATTCGGAGACGACAGAAAGCAACCTGAAGCCGTCGCGGAATTGGGGGATAGGTCCATGGGAACAGTCTTGGCACTAAAACACGCAACTTCAAGTTCCCTTCGACCGTCTCCCATCTTCTTTGCCAAGCAGTCCGAAAAGCTGCCCGTATTTCTGCCATTTAGTCGGTGTGAGGAGGAGCGAAACGAGGGTCCGGTTGCAGAGTCCTCGCGGACTCTTTGGCGCCCTCATTCCCCGCAATTTCTGCATGTCCAGGAACCCAGCAGAAGAGAATTTCGACATCCGCCCGGCTCGCCAAAACCGTGGCGTCACGGATATCGCGAACCAGGGGATGCAGAGATTCCAATGCCCCGAGAGCATTCAGAGCGCTTTGTGAGTCGCTATAGATCACAATCCGGTCTTCGAACCGGGCACGTCGCGTAATCTCCCGTACCGAGTGGTGTATTGCCACCAGCTCAGCGTGAAGACAGACGCAGCGCCTAGCAGAGCCCCGCTGACTTCAAACAGAGGGCATACGGCGTGGAAGCCGACCCCCTCTTTTGAGGGAAGCAACCGAAGGGGCCTGGCCTTCCTCTTCCCACGAAGGAGGTTTGCCCTACCGAGCCGCTTCAATAGGGAGCGGTCGTCCCCTTGGAAAGTAAAGGGAGGTGACTCCAGACAGGGGGGGGGGGATCCCCTAAACTCATAGGGGAAGAAGCCTCCTCTCTGGTTAGAGATTTGGAAGGTCCCCTGCGAGAGCACATGAGGGGATGGGGGACCTACCATCTTTTCTGTGGACCTGCCCGAGGGCGGCTCCGACGATGGACGAGTGGAAATTGAGGGAATATTTTTTATTTTCTCATCATTGGGCATGGTGACCCTATTTTTTTACGGGAAGCAAACGCTCATCACCCCTCGCAGTACCCCGCTCTGCAAGGGGTGCGTACAGGGCTGGCAGAGCCAGGTGCCGCCATTCAAGGCCACCTCTCCCGCCTGATGACCTGGCAGCTCCACCTTAGGCACAGCGTAAAATTGATAGTGTGTGAAGAGAGAAGGAAAAGGGATGAAGCACGTTGTTAAAAACCCACTAACCAAAACCGGAGCTCAGGGGTTAAGGAACATTGTCGCCTCTCCCCCTCAGCCCCACTCCGGGATAGTTGGCTGAGGTCAGCATCTACCCTGTGAAAATAAAGGCCGACCAAAGAAAGTTGTGGGAGAGGTTGTAGTAGAAGTGAGAAAGTAGGAGAGAAATACAGGCTTTCTGAAAGAAGAGGCTAAGTGTTGGCCGGACGGGCGCAGAGTCCCGTCAGCACGGCAAATCGCCGCGCCCCTTACGGGGTTAAATAATATTAATATTCAGCTATTATGATATTGCAACTAAACATTTAACATAGGCTGCGCGTGCAGCATAACTTACATCTATGGTGGGTGCCGAAAGAATTTTAGCAATAGTACCAAAACTTATTCTAAAAACGTAACAAATTTAGTAAAATCGTATCAAAGCTAATTAAAACATAAAAAAAGTAAAATAGTATTTCGGGATGTTCACAGTTGGTGTCCGGCCCAACTCATCATGCTGGTAACTGTCTCGACTTAGTAGTTACGGATGTACCTGACATTGTTAAAAGCAGAAATTAATGCACCCATAGGTACATCTGATCACTCTGCCATCAGTTTCAAACTTGATCTTAGGCAACCTGTACCTTCTTATACTATTACGAAGATTTATCTAAAAAAACAGGATTAACTGGAATAATGTCCGTGATGATGTTTCCAGGATCCGATTAGGGGCCATTCTTTGCAGTGCTGAGCCCATGTCCGCTTTCAATGAACAGATACTTAGTATTATTTCTCGCAGAGTCCCTGTTAAAAGGATCACATACCGGTTCAATGATAGAGCCTGGTTTACAGTAGAATGCAAAACTGGTCGGGATGCCAAACAGGCAGCATACCGCCACTGGTCTCAGCTACTCACAAGAGAATCTTGGAACGAGTATGTTCTAGCAAGATCTCAAGCAGAGGATTTATCATGATGCGGAAGGGGAATATCTTAGCTCTGCCAAGGATAAATTGTTAAGTGCCACTGATCCACATAAATGGTGGTCCACCCTTAAATCAGTGGTCTTTGGCTGCAGTTCATCACTTTCCCCACTGCTCTCTGCGAACGGTCAACTTATCACGAGTCCAAAGGAAAAAGCTGATCTTTTGATCAAGCACTTTGACTCTAAACTTAGTAGAGATCAATTAATTTTCAATCAAGAAATGGTCATTATGCCTACTCTTAATAAAATGTTTCCTTTGTTTTTCAAGGAAATTTCTGCTATAATCGCAAAAAAACTGGGTGCAGTATTTAGATGTCTCATGTGATCTGGCTCACATTACGCCTACTCCTAAGGGAACTCCTTCCACTTATCGTCAAATCTATATTAGAACAATACTTTCTAAATTTTTTACCACCTCGTTGCAGCTCGCCTTTCCCGCTTTCTTGAGAGATCAGGTGTTCGCCCTTGTAGTCAATTTGCTTATCGAAAGAAGCTTGGTACAACAGATGCACTTCTTACGATCTCTCACAAGATCCAGTTAGCACTAGACCAGGGGCATGAGGCCAGCATAGTTCAATTGGATCTTTCAGCAACCTTTGATAAGAGTAAATTATAATGGCTTGCTGAAGAAGCTAAGAGATATTGGTGTTGGTGGACGGATTTTATCTATTTTAGAGCAATTCCTGGTGGGTGGCACCCACAAGGTTTGTGTTGATGCCAACTTTAGTGACTGGCATCCTGTACACTCTGGCGTTCCGCAGGGAAGTGTTCTCGGACCTCTGCTCTTCAATATTTACACTGCTGACCTCTTTAGCATCACAAAAAATATTATGTATGGTATGCAGACGATGTAACTCTGCTCGCGACTATTGACTCCCCTCACTCTCGCAGCATTGCATCCAATTCCTTCAATGAAGATCTTAGATGCATTTCTATATGGTGCCATACATGGAACATGAAGCTTAACATCGCTAAATCTAAATGTATGTGTGTATCACGATCTCGTAGCCGTTTTCCTTAACATGAACCTCTCCATGTTGATGGTTTAGCAGTGAACGATGTGGACGAACTGGACATTTTGGGCGTTAAATTTGATTTCAAATTAACTTTTAAGTGTCACATCAGATCTCTTGTGACTACTGCTTCGCAGAAATTGGAAAGCGTGAGAAAGGCCTATGCCACCTTCAATGATGCTTCCGTGTCTACCACTTGCTTCCGAAGCTTTATTCTTTCAGCTTTGGAATATTGTGCCCCTGTCTGGTCGTCTGCTGCTACCTCACACTTGCAGCTTATTGAGAGAGTCTCTTATACTCCCAGCTTTCTATGTGGCGGTAATGTCCAATGGAACCTTGCACATCGCCGGAAGATCAGCAATGTGTGCATGCTCTATAAGATACAATCCAATCCGCATCACTCGCTGTATATTTACTTGCCAAATCGCTTTGTAGCAAGGAGAACACTCGTCAGGCTCTGGCCCGGCATCCTCTTTGTTTTCAGTCTATCAGATGCCGTACTAGCCAGTTTCAGCGTTGCTTTCTGCCAAGTGTTGTCCATCTTTGGAATTCCTTGGACGAAGATACTTGTGCATCGAATAGTGTAGATGCCTTCAAAAAGAGAGCTAATAAGATCGTGTGTTCATCATGAGCCATTATCCTGTTATTTTGTTGTTTCTTTTTGTTTGAATATTCTATATACAGTATATCTTGTTTTGTTTGAATGTTTTTCAAATTTTTTATTTAATTTTATTACTCAATTTAATTTAACTGAATCCATAGATGACTGGAAGCCTTGAGATCTTTCTTTACCCATCTTTTCCCAGTTTGTTCTTCTATCCCACTTCCTTTTCTTCTTACCATCGTTCCACCTTCGATGTTGCAGGTGTGCGGGGATTGCTAATTGAAATCTATAGTGCTTGCACTCTTCCCGTTCTACCTGTCTCATCTTGTGTAATAATAATAAAAAAAAGTGTTTCTTTTCGGCAAAAAGGTACCAAATTTGAACGAAACATGGTATCTGAAATATTTCATTACGGCAAAAAGGTATCACATTTGTACGAACGTGCCAAATTCGACAGCGCTTGCTGAACAAAGCTCTAACATCTTAGAATTGCATCAGGTCTTCTAAATGACGCCTGAGCCTTGAAGAACCAAAAAGGCACTTACATTTTGGATCTCAGCAAACCGTGCAAGGTGCTGCCTCACTACATTCGCCCGCGTGGATGTACGCAGGCGCTCGTGTACGGATGGACGCGACTGCATTTCCTAGAGTGGCGCCTGCGGTTTGAGCAGGCCTTCCTTTCACGCATATAAACAATTAAACATAAAATACCTTTCTTATCCAGTCACATCTTCAATATTAATTAATATTAAATAGTGATACATTCTTGTCGACTAATCTAAATCTATTAGTAAATAACTTATTAACGTTATAATTTCACTAAATAATAGGACATATGAGTAGATAGATAACTTGATTGACACTAACAGGAAATAAACAATGTTTGAAATGTTGATTCAGCTATTTAGCAAGTAGGAAAGAAAGTTAGAAACTTAAAAAACTACTGTTGAAAAAGTCTCTGTACTGAAATTTTGAAGGAAATGTTTCTGGAATCGGAAAACTGAGATTATTTTTAGCGATTCCGATGCAGTCTCCCCAAAAATTAGATTCTTACGATTCCCGATAGCGATTAATCGTCCCATCTCTAATACAAATACAACACCGGCCTGACTGACACAAATATCAGTTCCTACTGTCACCACAAACAATTTGATGCTTATTTACATGTCCAACACAAGAACAACCGAGAGACGAAGTGTGGGATTTCTTGGAGAATCCAGTCTGATCGGCGAAGTTCATCGTAGTTGCCAGCCCTAGTGAAGGGACCCTAACGGGGGGAAACATAATTAACCAAGCATGCCAAACCTTTTTTTTATTACGTCTCATGAAGCTTGAATAGTTCTGCAAGCAAATGATACTCCTGACCATTAATTATCCCAATTGTGGAATTTTTAAAAAAAGTAATCAATTCCAAGTATTATCAAGAGTTTTGTCCAAGGGCACATATACCAGCTATCAAATCCATCATCTAGGTATGTTCACAAAGATTTCAGATACTTTCGTTATATGTCCATCTAAAGGAAAAGTGTATTGAAAGAGCATACAAAATTAGTGGAAGTAATCACTGATTAACAGACAAAAACAACAACAAAAGTTATCAAAACTTATATAAAACTTCTCAAAAAAAAGGTTAAAATAATAGTATTGCCTATTTAATAACTTTCATTAGTATATTGGAATGCTTGTCCATAGTACAATGAGCGGATATGGTAAAATTAAAAAAAAATAACAGCAAATGAAAGTAATGTAAATAAACAATTTTCTATTTAAGATGCTTGGAAGTCCATGAGACAGCTGTGACAAGTTCATCCTATTTTAATAGGACACTAGATAGCATCTTATGCATGTATTCTTCGATATGCATTGTGTCATGAAGCTAGAAATACATAAGTTTACATAGTCATTGAAATTAATGTATACTAAGTAAATTAGCTAGTACCATAGAGGGTTATGAGGGACTTCTGAATGAATAAAAGGTAGCAACATTTTATCAACCAGATAAATACAAAAATTTTGGCTATATGAGACGGTTGGATACTTTTTAGTAAAAAATATATATATATATATATATATATATATATATATATATATATATATATATATATATATATATATATATATATATATATATATATATTAGTCACTCAACTACCACAAACCAAGGTTAGGGTCTAAAATGATACAAGATTTATAGGCCACTTACTTAATATAAAATCTACATGGAGTCCTAAGTCCTGGACCTCTCGGAAAACCACATCCAATCGGCAGAGTACATCGAGGCTGCCAGCTTTAAGGGTGGAATCTTAATAGGAATGAACAAGTATGCAAGCCTAGTCAGAGCTTTCAATCCTTATATCTTCATACATCAATTTTATACTCATTTCATGTCACTAAATTTTGCTTTGCGACACACTAAATTCTTGAAAGAAATAAAGCCCCAGGAAAAAGTTCATATAAATGTTACGAACTTAAAAACCTTTTTAAAAGGGAAAAATCTACAATGTCTCAAAGGATGGAGAATATAGAAAAATGTTCATTTTGATTTCAAATTCAAAGACCAAGGATCTTCAAAGAGAACTTAAAATGATATCCACACAAATCAGGACATTTGGTTAGGCCTTTGATAAGACAAGACAAGTTTAGCAGTAAGATTTAACGCATTGGCTAACTCGTAAAAGGTATAGACAGAACATCTTCACATTCCCAAAATGGGGAGGAGAACTTTTATGATGGGAAGACATGTATATCAAATTAATTTACCAGAAGAGATAAATGCATTATTTTCAATGAGTCTATGTAAATTTGAAGTGTTGGCTACTCATAGCGCAAAGCAGCACACTACGAGGGCATTATTTTGAGTCTTCTCTTGATTTATAGTCTCTAATTTTATACACTGTTGGTCCTCAAGCCGTAAGCTGGATGGATCAGTAGTCATCATTGACTTGGAAGCCTGTAGTTTGAGTGCGAGGGTCAGAAAGATGGATTCAACATGATCACCGTCAGTGTCATCTTTGGCTGATGTCTCAAACAACTGAGAAAGAACACAATTCCTTAAATTCCAATCATATAAACTAATGCTGTAGATATATTACCACTGATCTAAATTCAGCCTGAACCACCAGAATATAATGTATTGCAGCGTCCATGATGTTCATTCAATCCAAATTGGGGCTCCATATTGCAACTAACCACACTTGATGTGGCTCAAATTCACTAAAATTGGAAGCATCGTATCTATTGGGCATACAAAAGAAATGGGACGGGGACCACTGATGTACACTCATTTAAGTTCCTTTTTATTTATAAATGCACCCCTAGTTTAATATGGGATCTGAACCACAGGAATCTAAAGTGTATGGTGGCTGCTGTGAAGGCGACCGAAATCAGGGCTACCATCTAACAACTTAACACACTCAAATTAGCTTGACTTAGCTATAATTGGAAGCACTGTCTACTGCAAAAATTCGTAAAGTCCACAAGTCGGTGTGTACGAGCCCGTCCAGAGCAAAAGGGACAAGCGGTAGCGACCCCGCTCATCCCGGGACCGGGACAGGTAAAGTGCGCAAAGATGACTCAGACTGGGACATTCAACCAGAATGTGCCGAATAGTCTGGGGGAGAACGCAGTCGTCACAGTAAGGCGCAGGCGAGCGCTCCATCAAATGGCGCTGCGTCCCGCGAGTGTGTCCAATTCGGAGACAACAGAAAGCAACCTGAAGCCGGCGCGGCATTGGTGGGTAGGTCCATTGGAACAGTCGCGGCGCAATGGCACGCAACTTTAGGTTCCCCTCGATCGTCTCCCAGCTTCTTTGCCAAGCAGACAAGAGAGCTACCAGTATTCCTGCCATGTAATCGGTGTGAGGAAGAGCGATACGCTGGTCTGGTGGCCTAGTCCTCGTGGAGTCTTTGGCGCCCTAATCGGCGCCAATTCCTGCATGTCCAGGAACCCAGCATATTATCTCGACATCTGCCCGGCTCACGAAAACCGTGGCTTCACGGATATCGAAAACCAGGGGATGCCGAGATTCCAATGCCCCGAGAGCTCTCAAGGCGCTTTGAGTCGCTATAAATCACAATTCGGTCTCCGAACCGGGCACGTCGCAAAATCTCCTGTACCAAGCGTTGTATTGCAACCAGCTCAGCCGTGAAAACAGACGCAGCGCATGGCAGAGCCCCGCTGACTTCAAACAGAGAGGATACGGTGTGGAAGCCTACACCCTCTTGGGACTTAAGAGCCATCCGTATACACTGGCACGGTTCCAGGGTGACACGGTGTGCACCAAAAAGGCCGAACGCAATACTCCCCGCGCTGTACAAGCTTTCGGAGCAGAGGCGTGGCGAAAAATGGTCAAAGGTGGTACCCTCCAGGGTGGCGTTCTGGGCAGAACCAGGTGGCACTACCGGCCCGAGAGCTATACCTAGCTGTCTCCTGGACCTAAAGCCGAATGGCTTAGAGTATGACGCGTCTCTCGGCGGGATAGGCATTGTCGAGATCAGCTGCGAATGCAGTGAGAGCTGTTGGCGACTGAGGGAGGCGCCGGGCTCGCGTGTACAGGCAAAAATGCACAGCGGAGAGCGAGTGGCATCTGCCAGGCATCAACCAGTAAGATCTCAATGGGGGAAGTGCGGAAGGGACGGGTCGCCAGGTGAAGGCCAGTGTGTTAATCCGAGTCCAACTTCCGCTGAACATTACGGAGCGAAGAATATCCATGGCCAGTGTGCTAGAGACCCTAAGACTGCGAATATGAGCCTCCCTAGGTGAGGCGTCGGTCAAATACAAGACCAATGAAACGGTGCGAGTCCACAACTTTCACGCGCACCCTATTTAGAAACAAGTCTAGATCAGGGTGAAGCCGTGGATGGCGGCAGTAATGCACCACCTTAGTCTTGGCCATAGAAAACCGAAGCCTGTGCACTTTGGCGTAACAAGAGACGCGGTTCAATGCCTGTTGGAATCGACAGCTCAAGAGTTGGCATCTGGGGGGCACCAAAAGAGATTGAAAGGTCGTCCACGTAGAGCGTAAAATCTTCCGGCAGCACCGAGGTGATGCCGTTGATGCTCAGCGCAAAGAGTATGACACTGAGGACACTTCCCAGCGGGACACCCTCTTCCTGCACTATTGGGCCGGAGAGGGCTCTCCCGACCCGTATGCGGAATCGATGATCTAGCAAAAATTCAGATATAAAGAATGGGAGGCATCCCTTCGGCCCCATGGTGTGGAGAGTCTACATGATACCGTATCACCATGCGGTATCATAGGCCTTCTCCAGATCGAAAAACAACGTGATGTAGTGCTGTCTATGAAGGAGCCTCGCAGACGGCATTTTCCAGTCGGAGCCAAATATCCGACGTGGAGTCGAATTTGCAGACTCCTAACTGTGCAGATGACAGATGGCCTCTGCTGTCCATAACAAGGCTAATCTAACATTTACCAAAGTCCAGCCGACGGACTTCAGCAACATCACGACGCGAATTGAATGCTGGCGGAGCAGCATCCCGGCAAAAGTGCGGAGAAAGCGGTATCGGGGTCCCGAGATTGCGGCCCTGCGAGAAATTGTCCCGAATCCTTTTGACTCGCTTCCACACCTCTGCTAGAGACGTTCCCGTTAAGTGAAGACAGGTATGACTGCCAAGAAGAGCGGCGGGCGTGCTTCGAAATATACCAGAACCTAGCCGGACGAAATTCCCCGACAGTGAACTCGTTCAGGCGGCACTTATAGCGCATGTAAGCATAACGCTTCTGTTTGAAGGCAGTCTCACACTCGCCTGAGACGTAACCACGAGAGTGGTCGGCGTGCAAAACGTCAGAGGTTCTAGGAATAGTAGTCAGGCCCACGGCGATGAGGTCGCCGGAGAACTCAACGGCCTCATCAACCGACCTAAACTCCTCGACTGAGATAGAGAAATCAGTCACTTTTTGAAATGCGGACCACCGTGGCGGGCTCTCGGGTCATGGACCAACCCCCACCCAAAATCAGGCTGTGCATCCGGAGAGCACAAAGATAGATCGAGTCAGGAAAAGCAAGGGGTTCTCGGGCAGTGATGCGTAAACTCATCCACATTTAGGACACTTATCTCCAGCTCGTCGATCAGGTCGGCAAGGACTTGCCCCAGGAAATAAATCGAGTAGTCTCACCAGTGGGTGTCTACCGTTCAGATCTCTGAGCAAGAGAAAAGGCATCGGCAACCGTGCCACGGAGCGGCGGAAGTCCCCTGAGTCGAAGTCGGCTGACGGTGGAATGTACGCAGAAATAACAGCATACCTCCTATCCAAGTGCAGCTGCACAGCGACATCATGCCAGGTGTAAATGGCGCATCCGCCTGCCTGGCCTCCATCCTGTGGTGGTGGGGTGGCAAAACCCTTATACCCCGCGAGTGGGCAGGGAACACTCGCCCAGCATCGTCTGCTGCAAAAAGATAGCTAACGAGGAACGGGACGAGACGAGCCTACGCAGCTCATCCCGGTGGCTGCGGCAATTCCATTGAAGGAATATGCACTCCAGGCCTAGCTCGGAGATGCGGGGGTCCTCATAGAAGAGAAGAACCTCACGGGAATGGCCATACTCTTCCCAGAGGGAGAACTCCGGGCGCTGTTGGCCGGACAATGCGCCGTCGCCTTCAAGGACTTACCGGGGGAAGGTTTGGCTCGCCATGAGACTTTTCCTCCCTCCGCCTCGAAACCTCGGGCGAGCGGGGGAGAGCTTCGGACGCGGAAGGAGGTCCCTCTTTTCAAGGATCCACCGTCTCCGAGGATGGGGCAGCTTTTGGAACCTCGTAAGATGGCCTCACGAGCAACTTCAGGGGAGTTGCCTCCTGTGAGGCAACAGGCGTGCGGCCGTTTCGCCTTACGGGAACAATCACGCTGGGGGTATGAACCCTTTGTGCCGCCAGCTTTACCAGGATAGCGCCCAGGGTGGGTAGAACCCGCAGAAGGGTTCCGAATGGGCGCGGAAGCGACCGTGCTCGTAGGCTTGGAGGGGCCAGGAGCAGCGTGTCTTTCTTAGCATTGAGGCATAAGACATCTCAGGCAGAGAAGGGCGCGCCAGGACCAAGTCCTTAGCCTCGCGAAATGAGAGACGATCCTGGGCATGAACAGCCAGGATTCCCTTCTCAAGGAGATACGCACCACCTTGCTTTGAGGAAGAGGAGTGTGACTATCCGCAATTAACACACTTGGTCACACACGATTTGGACTTACGTGTGGAGCCTTGGAGCAACTTACAGAGTTTGCACGAAGAACAGGAGCGATTAGATTGCCGAAGCGGTGACAGTAATAGCACTTCCGCGGCAATGGTACGAATGCCTTCACGCAGTAGCCATACCAACCGGCAGTTGGCACGCACCAAATCAGGAAGCTTATCATAGTCGAACGTGACGAAGAGTGTAGGGGTGGGTCTCGAGGACCCTCCGTTTTCTCATCACACGTTCGACCTTGACAGCACCATGGTAGGCCAGCTCTAAGGTGATGTCATCGTAGAGTGCGGCGTCACACTCACCAGCGCGCCACCTAGTGTCCGAAGGGCACTAATCATGGTCGCCTAGGAGGGATTCGACGCATTGGCCAGAAGGCTCCCGTCGGAGAAATGGAACGGGTAACCTTCAGCTGTCTACCAATAACGCTAGCTAAGGCTGTCCTCTGATGGATCATGTTGCCCTTAGCCAACATGCTGCCATCAGTTAAGCGTATGACGAGGAAGCGTTTGAAGCCAGCGAACTGGAAAACGCCAGGTAGCCTCTGAATGAGGGGCCCCGATGAAATCGAGACTCCTCTCTGCGCAGTCCTGGTCTTTGTCAGGGACTCCGCACCCAGGGGAGCAACGGGGCCTGACGTGCGGATCTTTGTTTGGTTGCTTACCGAAGTGGCAGCACACCATCTGTCCCCGCAGCCCCCGCGGATAGAGAGGAGCCCCGAGTCTTTTTGGTCTTTTTTCCATTATTTTTTTCTTTTTAGGAGAGGAGGGCGGGGAATGAACCCTCTTCTGCCCTCCGCCGGCAGGAGCCCTAAGGCCACATGGACCGGCCTCAGCAAGATCCTTCTCCGAGTTGGAGGTCTTGGCTTTCACAGGGGGACCAACCAGAGGAGGAGATCCCTCCTCTCCTTGTACAGCCTTGAGACCTGACCCCTCTGAGGAGGAGCTTGCACAGGGGCGGACTGGGGTTCGGTGTTTGGCACCGAGCCCAGATTCGTCCCCATGCAAGGTTTTACCGTCTGGGGCTAGGTTGGCTCAGGGACCATGCCCCCCCCCCTTCCCGACATACAGGTCTAATTGGTCATAAAGTCTTTTGTCGGGGAAAGAGAAGGGGGCACGTATGGTGACCCACCTCTAAGCTCAAAATTCGACCCTGTAGGTCTTTAGGGGGGCGGGGGAGAGTCCGACAGGCCCTGTCTTCCCTCCTACCCCTAAGGGGGTTGGCCATATCGTTCCGCTCCCACCGAGAGCGGTCAATTATGGGCCGCCTGCCTATCTTGGCAGGCAGACGTTGTCCCCTCCGCCCTCAGCCCCGATAGTTGGTTGAGAGGAAGCTGGTCGGCATCTACACTGTGAAATTAGAGTTGTGGAGAGGTTGTAGGGAAAGGAAGGAAGTAGGGTAGAAAACAGAGGCTGTCAGAAAGAAGAGGCTAAGCTGGGGCCGGACGGTGTGCTGATTCCCCGTCAGCACGGCAAATCACCGCACCCCTTATGGGGTTTCACGAGATAGGGGGACGTTTTGGAGATCTCCCAGGCTGGGCCACTCCACCATGATGTGGAACAACGTGAGGGGTACCAAACACTCATCACTATAAGGGAGTGGACCCCTCTCCATAAGGTGCCTGAGACGTGTAACCACCACCTGCAGGTGGCGTGGCAGACCACTATAATTCCATCTATCGAGGCTTTCGTAAAATCGATCTTAGTTTGTTCTATCTAAAGAGTCAACTCTTCTTTTCATGCCTGAAGTATGGTATGGCGGATGGCAGGTCGGATATCACATGCTGGTATTGTGAGGTGGGTTGTTGTCGGTCTTGATGCGGATGTCTTAGCGAGGGGATCCGCATCCTCATTGCCAGGAACCCCCACGTGGGAAAGGACCCAGCAGAATTGCACAGTGCGACATCGGTTCAACAGAAGATGGAGCCACTCTAAGATCGATGGAACCAACGGGAGGTCAGGATTAAAACAATCTACCGCCTGAAAGGCACTTAGAGAGTCTGAATAAATTATATAAGACACATCAGTCTTCACAAAAATAAGGCTGAGGGCAGTCAAGATTGCAGTAAGTTCTGCAGTGAATATAGAGGCAGCTCTAGGAAGAGTGCACCCTCTCTAGATGAGCGAAATATAATCCAAAACTGACTCCCTCATCGGTCTTGGAGCCATTTGTGTAGACTGATGGTTTTTAACCTGGAGGAACTCAGCTTGTGGCGGGAGTGATCCTTTTCTCCCTGAAAGTCCTCTACAAAAAGCGACCTCGGGTAGATCCCAGGGACCGAATTTGTGCTGCTCTTGTGAGCTTATTTGCAGTCAGGTCGGGTGGGCGTCAAGCAACACTAAGACTCGTGCATCTGGAGTGGAGCCTCTAACAGGGTGTTGAGTGGCATTGGCAAGAGCCCACTCTTTGGCTAGCCAGAGAATCGGGCAGTCTCTGTAGGCGACACAGCATCTGATCAGTGCTGAATGCCTGCCGAGGTCCAAGGAAATTGCACCTCCCTCCACTAGAAGGCTAGGAATGGGGGATGACCTGAATGCCCCAGTTCGAGGCACACTCCGTGACGGATGGAATCTAGTGCCTTTAATCGGGCTTGGGTAGCAGAGGAGTACAGTTTGCAACCATATTCTAGTTTTGGCAAATATTATTGCATTGTGCAACCTCAACATGATGTCGTGGTCTGCAACCCAGGATGTGTTTGACAGTAATTTTAGAGGGTTCAATCAACCTTCAGGGACCGGAAGTGAGACCAAGTTAGTCTGGTGTCAAAGACCCCCCCCCCCCCCAAAAACGAGCCTTATTCCTGCACAGAATCCGCTTGCCATAAAGATAGAGATCAGGGTCGGAGTGTATTTCCCGATCCTGCAGAAATGTACTGCGATGGTCTTTTTCTGCGAGAAGCCGAAACCCCTAAGGGTAGCCCATTCATAGACTTTCTCCATGGACCTGTCTTTCGGCCGCTGACATCCGTGAGGTTGCAAATGATATTGACAGGTAATCCACATATAAGGTGCTGATCACTCCATTTGGGAGCACATCCACTGTCATTGCCCCCCCCCCCGCCTTTTTTAAGAGCTCATCTGGTGACTGCCAAATGGGCATTAGTCGCCGTATTAATACTGGCCTAGTTCTAGGCTACTTTAAAATAAAATTAAAGAAACGAAAAAAAAACACCCCAAATGGGGGAAAGGAAGCAAGCTCCTGCGTCGGGGGGGAGGACTCCCGGCGCAGGAGCGTCCAACCTAAAGGAGCAAAAAAAAAAAACTACTTAAATAATAGGGAGAAGGCCGGCCTCCCCCCAAAAGTCAACAAGTCCACCAGTCGATGTGCACGCACTCATCCCGAGTACAAAGGACAGGCGCGAAGATCACCCAGAGTGGGACATTCGACAAGAATGTGCCAAACAGTCTGGGGAAGGACGCAGTCGTTGCAATAGGGCGCAAGCGAGCGCTCCATCAAATAGCGATGCGTCACACGAGTGTGCCCGATTCGGAGACGACAGAAAGCAACCTGAATCCGCCGCGGCATTGGGGGATAGGTCCATGGGAACAGTCGCGGCGCAATGGCACGCAACTTTAAGTTCCCTTCGACCGTCTCCCATCTTCTTTGCCAAGCAGTCCGAAAAGCTGCCCGTATTCCGGCCATGTAGTCGGTGTGAGGAAGAGCGAAACGCTGGTCCGGTCGCAGAGTCCTCACCGTCTCTTTAGCGCCCTCATTCCCCGCAATTCCTACATGTCTAGGAACCCAGCAGATAATCTCGACATCCGCCCGGCTCGCCAAAACCGTGGCGTCACGGATATCGCGAACCAGGGGATGCGGAGATTCCAATGCCCCGAGAGCACTCAGGGCGCTTTGTGAGTCGCTATAGATCACAGGCGAGTGATGCACTGCACGCGGCGCAGAGCGAGTGGCATCTCCCCAGCATCGACCAACAGGCTCTCAATGGGGGAAGTGCGGAAGGCACCGGTCGCAAGGCGAAGGCCGGTGTGGTGGATCAAATCCACCTTCCGCAATAAACGCTCGGCTGCGGATGCATAAAACTCGCATCCCTAGTCGAGCTTCGAACGAACAAAGGATCGATAAAAAAGTAAGGCAGTAGCCCTATCAGCGTCCCAAGCGCTGAACGTCACGGAACGAAGAATGTCCATGGCGCGGGTACAAGAGACCCCAAGGCTGCTAATATGAGTCTCCCAGGTGAGGCGTCGGTCGAATACAAGACCAAGGAAACGGTGCGACTCATCCACATCCAGGCGCACCCCATTACGAAACAAATCTGGGTCGGGGTGAAGACGTGGATGGCGGCAGAAGTGCACCACCTTAGTCTTGGCCAAAGAAATCCGAAACCTGTGCGCTTCGACATAGCGAGAGACGCGGTTCAATGCCTGTTGGAGTCGACGCTCCACAGTTGGCATCTGGGCCGCGCCAAAAGAGATCGAAAGGTCTTCCACGTAGAGCGTAGCGAGAACATCTTCCGGCAGCACCGAGGTGATGCCGTTGATGCTCAGGGCAAAGAGTGTGACACTGAGGACACTTTCCTGCGGGACACCCTCTTCCTGCTCCTTTTGGGCCGGAGAGGGCTCCTCCCACCCGTACGCGGGTGGGAGGCGTCCCCTCGCCCCCATCGTGTGGAGAGTCTCCATGATACCGTATCGCCATGCGGTATCATAGGCATTCTCCAGATCGAAAAACACCGTGGCGTAGTGCTGTCTACGAAGGAAAGCCTCGCAGACGGCATTTTCCAGTCAGAGCAGAGCATCCGATGTGGAGTGGAACTTGCGGAAGCCGCACTGTGCGGGACAGATGGCCTCCGCTGTCCAGGAAAAAGGCTAATCTAACATTTACCAATTTCTCCATCAACTTGCACACGCAAGAGGTTAGAGAGATTGGGCGGAAACCGGTCGGAGTAGAGGGAGCTCTCCCCGGTTTGCGAAAGGCGAGCACAGTAGCGATTCGCCAGGAGTCTGGGAGAAGACCTTCCACCCAGATCCTGTTGAACAAATCTAACAGAAAGGCCATGCCTCGCTCACCCAGGTGTCGAAGCATGGCGTACGGGACATCGTCCGGACCATGGGCGGTGTCCGCGCACGAAGCGAGAGCGGAACGCAACTCACTCACAGTAAACTTGTCGTTGAAGGGTTCTCCGCCTCTGGAGGTAAAGTCCAGCCGGCGGCCTTCCGCGACATCACGACGTGCATTGAATGCTGGCGGAGCAGCATCACGGCTAGAGAATGCGGAAAAAGCGGTCGCGAAGGATTCCGCCACGGACGCGGGGTCCGAGATTGCGGTCCCATTCTCCTGGAGAACGGGAGGGGGAGTCCTGCGAAAACTTGCTCCGAATCCTTTTGACTCGCTTCCACACCTCTGCTAAAGGGGTCTTCCCGTTAAGTGAAGACACGTATGCCCGCCAAGAAGAGCGGCGGGCGTGCTTCGAGACCACCGAGGTGGTCTCTCAGGCGGCAGTTGCCCTGAAAATGATATTTGAATGGGAAAGTGATCACTACCATGGAGATCATCGACCACCCCCCAATCAAAATCAGGCTGTGCATCGGAAGAGCACAAAGATAGGTCAAGGCAAGAAAATGAAGCGGTTCTCGGACAGTGATGCGTAAACTCATTCACGTTTAGGAAACCCATCTCAAGCTCTTCGATCAGATCGGCAAGGACTTGTCCCCTGGGATTTATGGAGTAATCTCCCCAGAGAGGATGCCTGCCGTTCAGATCTCCAAGCAAGAGATAGGGCCTCGGCAACCGTGCCACGACGCGGCGGAAGTCCCCCGAGTCGAAGTCAGCTGACGGTGGAATGTACGCAGAAATGATAGTATACCTCCTATCCAGGTGCAGCTGCACAGCCACTACCTGAAAGAAGGTATCTAAAGAGAAAGGAAGAACGGAGACATCATGCCGGGTGTAAACCGCGCATCCCCCAGCCCGGCCATCACGCGGTGGTGGGGTCGCAAGACCCTTATACCCCGGGAGGGAGGGCAGGGGGCACGCGCCTAGCATGGTCTCCGGCAAAAAGATAGCTAACGGGGAACGGGACGAGACGAGCCTCCGCAGCTCCTCCCAGTTGGCCCGGAGTCCACGGCAATTTCATTGAAGGAATATGCCCTCCAGGCCTAGCTCGGAGGAGACGCGGGGGCCCTCCTCGAACTGAAGAGCCTCACGGAAATAGCCTTACGCTTCCCGGGGGCAGAACCCCAGGCGCTGGTGCCGGACAAAGCGCTGTCGCCTTCGAGGACTTATTCGGGAGGTTGGGCTCGCCATGCGAGTCTTTTCCTCCCTGCGCCTCGAAACTTTAGACGGGCGTTGCGGCTTCGGAGGCGGGCGGCCCTCTTTTCGAGGAACCACCGTTTCAGAGCCACTCGCCACACCTCGGGGCGTGGGCGAAGTTCCTTTTTTGCTGTCCTCCTTTCGGGGGACAGCTTTAGGAACCCCGGAAGATGGCCTAGCGACCATCTTCAGGGGTGTTGCCTCCTGTGAGTCTAACGACTCGGTGGAGGCGCATGGCCGTTTCGCCTTACGGGAAACGGTCACGCTGGGGGAAGAGGGGGAAGCCCTAGTTTTAGCAGGGGCTGGGTATGAACCCGTTTTGCCGCCAGCTTTACCAGGGGAGCGCCCGGGTTGGGTAGATCCCGCAGAAGGGCTCCGAATAAGGGCGGAAAAAACCGTGCTCGTTGGCCTGGATGGGCCAGGAGCAGAGGGTGCCTTTCGAACTATTGAGGCATATGACGTCCCAGGCAGAGCCGGGCGCGCCAGGACCAAGTCCTTAGCCTCGCGAAATGAGAGTCGATCCTGGGCCTGAACAGCCAGGATTTCTTTCTCAAGGAGATATGCATCACATTGCTTCGAAGAAGCAGGGTGCGGCTCTCCGCAATTGACACACTTGGCCACACACGATTTGGACTTATCGTGTGCGACCTTGGAGCAATTTACACAGACTTCGGGTGACCCCGACTTTGCACGTCTACATGAGCGATTCGTATGGCCGAAGCGGTGACAGTAATAGCACCGCCGCGGCAGTGGCACGAATGCCTTAACGCGGTAGCGGTACCAACCGGCACGCACCGACTCAGGCAGCTTGTCACAGTCGAACGTGACGAAGAGTGTAGGGATGGGTCTCGAGGCCCCTCCCTGTTTTCTCATCACACGTTCGACCTTGACTGCCCCATGGTCGGCCAGCTCTAGGGTGATGTCCTCAATGGAGTAGTCAACGAGTTCCCTCGCATAAACTACTCCTTTCACAAAATTCATGGTAGAGTGCGGCGTCACACTCACCGGGGTGCCATGAAGTGTCCGAAGAGCACTTATCTTGGCCGCCTCGGCGGGATTCGCCAGAAGGCTCCCGTCCGAGAAACGGGTCACCTTCGGCTCTCCACCAATTGCACTAGCTAATCCTCTCCTCTGATGGATCATGTTGCCCTTGGACAACATGCTGCCATCAGCGGAGCGAATAACGAGGAAGCGTTTGAAGCCAGCGGGCTCGAAAACGCCAGGTAACCTCTGAATGAGGGGCCCCGATGTCATCAAGGCTCCGCCCTGTGCACTTTTAGTCTTAGTCAGGGGCTCCGCAACCGGGAAGGGGCAGAGGGGGCGGATGTGCCGATCTTGGCTTGGTCGCTTGCCAGAGTGGCAGCAGACCCATCCGTCCCCGCAGCCCCCGCGGATGGAGAGGAGCCCCGAGTCTTTTTTGTCTTTTTCTTTTTTGGAAAGGAGGGCGGGGAATGAACCCGCTTCTCACCTCCGCCGGAAGAAGCCCCCAGGCCAGATGGACCGGCCTCAGCCAGGTCATTCTCCGAAATGGAGAAGGTCCTGGTAGTCGTGGGGGCACCGGTCGGAGGAGATCCCTCCCCTCCTTGTACTGCTTCGGAAACCACAGCCGTTTGAGGAGGACCCTGCATAGGGGCGGATTCGGGTTCGGTGCTTGGCACCGAGCCCGGATTCCCCCCCATGGAAGGCCCTACCGTCTGAGGCTGGGTTTCCTCAAGGACCATGTCTATCTCAGGGGGGGGGGGGGGGACGGGCTCCAGTTGGCCATCCCACCCAAGACATCGTAGGTCCCGTTGGCAGTATCGTCACTAGTCTTCTTTGGGGAGGCATGGGCCTTGACCCCGGCAAGGTTCAATATTCTTGCCAGCTCGTCTTTTGAGGGAAGCGACCGAAGGGGCCTGGCTTCCCTCTCCCGTTTCGATGTGGAGCGGCTGGCTAAGGGCTGCCTGCTGGCTTTCTTGGCAGTTTCTTTGGAAAGAACAGAGGGGACTGCCGCTGGTAAAAGGGAGGCGCCCGAAAGCACATCCAGAGAAGGGGGTGAGGGGGAGTCCCCTACACCCGTAAGCGAAGGAGAGGAGTAAACCTCCTCTCCGGTTAGAGATATATGGAGGGTCTCCTGAGCAAGCACAGGGGGGGGACTTCCATTTTTTTGCTGGAGCTGCCCAAGGGCGGCTCCGTCGATGTTATAGGGGAAGTTGGGGGTTGGAGTTTTTTTTATACTTATCATTGGGCATGGTGACCCTCTTTTTTATACAGGATGCAATCGCGCATCACCTCTCGCAGTAGCCCGCACTGCGATAGGTGCTTACAAGCCCGGCGACGCCATTTAAGACTACCCCTCCCGCCTGGTGGCCTGGCAGTCCATCGGCATGGCGGCTCCACCTTAAACACGGCGTAAAACAGATAGATTTTGAAGACGAGAGGAAAAGGGATGTGAGGAAGGTATGGGTCGGGATGAAGCAGGTTGTTAAAAACCAACCACCCTAGACCGGAGCTCAGGGGTTAGGGAACATTGGCCCCTCCCCGCTCAGCCCGGATCCAGGACGGTTGGCCGAGAAGAAGGTCAGCATCTACCCTGTGAAATTAGAGGCTGACCAGAGAAAGTTGTGGGAGATGTTGTATGAAAAGAGAGGAAACAAGTGTTTTGAAGGAAGGAAGAGAGGCTAAGCTGGGGCAGGACGGGGTGCTGAGTCCCGTCAGCACGGCGGCCAGGATGGCAAATCGCCGCGCCCCTTACGGGGTCTGCACGGGGAAGGGACCACTTTGAGAGAAAAGTAGTGGAAGGGGATACCACAGTCTTTAGAATTATAAGATAGTGGTCACTTCCACGTAGATCTTCATCTACCGTTCAACCAAATGAAATCCGCTGCTATACTTGAGCTGTAGAGTGAGAGGTGGATGTGCCTGTTTGAGTATGGAAATGGGTGGGCTCACCAGTGTTGAGGACAACTAAGTCATGCCCATCAATAAAGGTGAGGATGGAATGTACCCCAGCTAGGTGCTGGGGTACAATGTCATGACTCAGTGGTAGATAAATAGAACAGACTGTGTAGTCTGTGCCTATGTGGACACGTCTTGCCACAGCCTGCAGGGGAGAATTGCAGTTTTATTTCTTGGAAGGGGACATCGCGACGGTGGTATAAACAACCGCCGCCATGATGTCCTCTACCACCCGGAGTAGAGGTTGGCAGCACCTCATATCCCGTGCGACAGGGACAATTTCCCTGCATCATCATGGTCTCTTTGAAGGCAGATAACTGCTAGGGAGGAGTCTGCCACCAGGGTGGCAAGTTCCTCCCAATTTGCTCTTAGGCCACAAATGTTGCATTGTAGGATCGTGGCCATGTTTATTTTGATCGAGGTTTAAGGACCATTAGGCCCGTCTTTTTTTAGCCATACTCCTGCAGTGGAACTTAACTTCTTTTTTTTTTTAACCTCCTCCCGAGGTGAGGTAAGGTAGGGGTGAAGGTTAGAAGTCTTTTTTTTCCTTTTTTTCTCCACTGTTCTTTATAGTGAGATTGATGGAGTTTTTTTTAGCAGTCCCAGTGGTCTCCTTTGTGGGGGTACCCACTGATGGCTGCTTATGACCGTTCTGCATCCTTATGGAATTCTTGGGGGACTCTACCTCACCAGGGTGTGGCAAGACATCATCCTCCTTATGGGGTGCGGAGCGAAGCTTCAGGATGGAGTTGGTGACAGTGTTGCTCTCCTGCTTCTCTGGTCGCCGTTACTTGACATGTTGCCCTAGGAGTACTGGAGATGTGGAGGCAGCACATACTGCCTCCACTGCCATGATGATTTTAGCCGGTGGTGGTGCCTTCACCGAGTCCTTCCGAGTCCAAGGACTCTGAGGAGGACCAACGACTTTTCTGCTGTGAGAATTTTGTAGACAGGTCCCTCTTTGCCTGGACTGAGCGACCGGTGGTGACTCAATTGGGTTGGCATGTGTCGACTCGGCCTCCTTTTCTAGGGCACCAAATCTGTTTCCCAACTGCCGCTGCAACAGATGCACCTTCTGGGGGTGGGACTGTAGCATTCTGTTTTGGGAGAGCAGTTTTTGTTTTTTTGGTAGGGCGGCTAGCCACGGTGGAAGAAAAGGGCTTCACTCCTCCCTCCTTCCCCTGCCAAAACATCAGTTCTCTCCTAGCGCTCCCCAGGCTGAATTTCTGTGAGTTAGCCAGATGTAGGATGTCTTGCTCCAATTTATAGGTTTGGGATTGCCAGGAATTCACAGGATGATCTTCCCTGCAGTGGAAGAGGTAGACCTCTTTACTTAGCATAGGAGAGGCCTTTCTGTGAAAGGTTTCACCCTCACTGATTGAGGGCCAATCTTGATCCTGTCGAGTGCGAAGTATCCAAAGAAAACAAGATAATTTCTTTTTACCCCTACATTTTTCTGACATGACTCACATTGTCAGGGCACATCCCAACTATCTCCTCTTGGGAGAGGTTGAAAAGATCATAACTATATATGCACCCCTTACTGAAGTTAAAGGTCTTGTGGGGCTTAATAGTTTCAAACATGCCATCGGATGGGCATGGGAAGTTGGAGAGCATTTTTGCCTGGGTAACATCTTTGGCGTGTATGAGGACTCCCTTCCGATACTTTTTTAGATGGCCTTCAGGGATGAGTCCTATCTCTCTTTCTCTCCAGATAACGGGCATCTCGGATGAAATTGCCCTTACCCGCTTTGTAGTAGGCAACAAACGAGTATGGAGTGCATACTTTTTGTGGCTTTGTTGCCTTCTCTGCCAGATGCATTTCAAATATGTTCGAACAGTAGTCCTGCTCTGTCTCTTCCAGATTGCTTGATCTTACGAGTCTGACGGGAGAAGTTTTTGTCACCTTTGGGCAAGGAGGTTGCATGTTCAAGGGCTGTATTAGCAACCTCCTTTGTTAGGAAGACCACATAGCATCTGTTGGTGGTATCATTATTCTTGTAGATGATTCTAATTCTACAGTAGTTACAGTACCAAACTACTTCTTGTGTATTGCGTTGTATGTGAGGCTTTGTAAGATATCAATCATAAGTGTGTCTCGGTTTTGTGATAATGTAGAGGACGAGCAGCTGTACCGCTACCAACTTTCCCATTCTGGATTGCTGAAGCAGTGGGAGGTGCTCCCATCCGCTTCTCTTTAGCAGGACAACAGCCAGTCGATGATGTCTTGGGAGGCCTTGTAGACTAGCTCCCGAGGACCAGAATTTTTGTTTACACCCATATGCATGTTGATTTCCAGTTTGGCTCCAGGAGCCAAGAGCCACTGCCTACTAGGTCTGCGCAGGGACTGGGCGCTAGCCGACAAGGACGGGGTACCCCATCCGCAGGGAGACTGCTCATTTTAAAAAGCGGGCCCCGTTATGCGTTAGTTTGTCGTCGCCGAAGTTGACCCCACTCCCACACGCATCCCCAGCTCGGAAACCCAACCATCCATCATAAGACGACTGTAAACGAGTGATCCCGCCGGCGGACGGCGCTGTTGACCCGTACTGCAAGCCTACGTTGGAGCCATTTGGTCTGGTCCCTAGCTGACAACCCATCTAGTATGGGTAACCCTCTCCCCCAGGATGGGTCGAGTAGGGGACCCAGTTTCCCCTAGCATGGCTCACGAGTTTCTTGGTGACCCATCCAATATGGGTAACCCTCTTGTGCAATGTTGAGCTGAGTAGGAAGCTTGCCCCCCCCCCCTCCCACCATATAAAGGAGGCTCCCGTTAGGGGGGATAGGAAAGTGAGGAAGCCGTGCTAAGTCTCATCAGCACGGCGGACAGGAAAGCAAATTGCCGTGCCCCTTACGGTGCGGTGTAGGAATATACAAAAAGCCTCTGTACACAAGACAGGTGACTTCTGCTGCCAAATTTTTTGCTTTCTTAGTGTTCTTTGAAATTGAAAAGGCAAAAACAATGAGACTGTATTACACAGACTTTAGTAAATAGATACTGTATAGAAGGTAGCGAAAGTAGAGAAATATAGCAGCAGATCCTTATACAGGGACTGAGAAAGTATACAACTAGTGCATGGGGTCAAGAGTGTATGAATCTTGCAGGTACAAGATGTAGCAGTCTAAAAAGGATATACCTAACATGGTGCTCTCCAAGAAATAAACATGCATAAAATTTACCACATGAAAACTTAAGACATCAACAAGGAGTAGAGTGAAGGTTTCGCTGACATTGCACTAATGGAGACAAGATACCAAAGTTTGATGTGATACCGCCATGATGGGAAACTATATTTGATCTCTTATGAAAAAGATGAAAGCACACAGAAAGTTTGATTTTCAAAGCAATTATAACTCTTAAACCTTCAATATTTTGTTTGTTGATTATGTTACTTGGTAAATACATTTCTTTACAAAATTTACAAACAAAATTTGTTTCTCTTAAAATGAATTAAAATGACAGGTGAAGTTTGCATTATATAAACTAAAATTATTTCCCAAAATATTCATGATATGCAGAAATCTAAGATTATTTTTTGAGTAAAAGTAAAATATATATATGCTGTAGAAGCATCTAAAAAAAAATCAGACGAATAAAACCAGTTAACTTGTGAATTATTGAATGATCTTGCAGATTTTATTTACTGTGGCATTTCTTATATATACAAGTTATACTTACTGGCATACCATGATGATCAGCAAATTTCTGGGCATCACCAGTAGGAACATAAATAGAGTCTTTGGCATCACATTTATTCCCTATGATGATTCGAGGCAAGGTGGAACAGGGGATGTACTTGTTACACTCATCAATCCAAAGAGAGAGATTCTGAAAAAAGTTGTATTTATATCTTATTTTATATATATATATATATATATATATATATATATATATATATATATATATATATATATATATATATATATATATATATATATATATATATATATATATATATATATATATATATAAAGTAGTCCTATCTGCACAAAATATGTTTGCTTTTCCATAACTCAAAAACTATTGAAACCAGACTGAATTTTTTTGCAATTTGGAATCAGCACGTCAATGTCTACGAGCTCCCAAATGTTTGTTGTTTAAAAACGTACTTTGGAAAAATTTCTAATAGTTACCCTTTCTACTTGGGGGGGGGGGGAATTGTGACTATGAGTTGCAATTAAAACACCAACGTTGCCTGTGTAAAAATTAAGGTTCATCAGACCAATTCTGCGACTGCAATGTTTAAAAAATAGGATAATATATATCAGCATACCCACAACTCAAATCATTTAAATATTTAGTTAAAATTTGTGCCCATCTATTTGAGGCGGGCTGTAGAGTCTGTGCCTACCCGCCCGCACTACTGTGATATCATGATGCCGACATGCTTGCAAAAAATGCCATGCCAGTCCTGCTTGCCCGACCACACACACTACTGTGATGTTATGATGCTAGCCAGCTAGCAAGAAATTTCATGTCACTGATTTAATTATGCAATATAACTAGAACAGTTTTCATTTTATGAAGATAGTTTTAAGCCCAGGCTATGCAGACTTAAATGTGTCCAATTCAAAGATGACAGAAAGCGACTAGAAGCTGCCGAAAGACTGGGGGTAGTTCCACAGGAATATGCAATTTACAATGGCATGCAACTTTAGGTTCTCATCTTCTTTGCAAGGCACCCAGAGGGCTGACCTAATTCCTGCCATATAGTCAGTGTGAGGAAGAGCAAAACACTAGTCTAGTCACCCAGTGCTCACAAGACTCTTTGGCACCCTCATTCCCTGTAATCCCTAGATGTCCATAAACCCAGCAGGAGATAATCTAGATATCCAACCAGTTTGTGGCAACAGTAGCATCACAGATACCATAAACCAGAGTATGCATAAATTTCAATTCCTTGAGACCACTCACGGTGGTTTGTGAGTTATTAGAGATTACAATCCAGTCTCTGAACCAGGCACAACTCCTGTACCAAGCATAGTCATGAAACATATGCAGCGCCTGGTAGAGCCCTGCTGACTTCAAACAGAGCTGATACAGCATGGGTGCAGAAGTGAGGCGATATATAGTCAAAGTTGGTACCAAGCCAGTTGGAGTTGATATTCGTGAGTTAACATCTGGAGCATACCAAAAGATCTATGCAGTGTGTATCAAGAACACCCGGCAGCACCAAAGTGATACCGTCGATGCGCAGGGAAAAGTGTGTGTGTGCCACTGAGGACTCTGAAGTTTCTTGTCAGGGCTCCTGAAAGGTGAATGGGCATGACAGTTCTAAGTGTTGCACAAAGGGGGAAGGAAAAAAAAAGACCAGCAAACTAGAACATCCTGCACCTAATACTTCTCCCTAGCCAGTGAACTTTAAACTCTTACAGCAGAGGGATATCACAGTATAACTTGCTACTCAGAAGGTCATGGTAAGTGGACGAACGTGTGCCAAGCCACAAGAATCTCAACATATTAAGCGGAAAGGGGTAGACAAGAGTATGTAATAAACAATAGATAGGCAGGTGCAGCAAGGAGTAGGATGAGTGATCAGCTATTATCATCATACCCTAGTGCTCAGGCTGAGAGGACTTGCACCCCCCCCCCACTCCATCAAACAGGTGTACAAATCAAACTACAAAAGGACCCCCCCAGTCTAGTATCATTCATAAGGTTTTGTAATTTTTACCTTGCAAGGTTTGCATCAATGTTTTATAATATATTGAAATAGTGGACTGGAATACAATTCTTCCCTATAGAAAGGTTTCTGAGAGATACAAAGATTACTTAACTCAAATTTAAAATTATAGTGAGTGCATGCAATATTAGCCCTCTCACTTTCTAGCATGTTAAATTCAACAGGTCTTAGTAATATTTGCAATAGGAGAGGTGGAAATAAGCCTTAAAATTATTAATCTAAATTCATTGAGTTTATTTCTTATATTACAAGCATTAGTATAGTATACATTTAGCAAGGCAGCAGAACTATCCACTTGGGTATGAACATGACTAGTTAGGTATTTAAAACAGGTTCCATTTGGAGCAAACACACACACAAAAAAAACACCCACACACACCCCTTGAAATTTACCTCAAAAGAACTAAGTGTTGTAATGTCATAAACAAATACAACTGCATCAGCATTGCGGTAGAAGTGTGGAATCATAGAGTGTCGAAATCGCTCTTGACCAGCTGTGTCCCACAACTGCAGCTTTAAAAAAAAAGAAGAGAAAGAGCAATGATATATATACAGGTTGACCCCCCAAAAACGGGCCCCAACTTTCGATAGGCGTCATTTCTTAATTTTCTGCAAGGATCGATTGAAACTTTGGTGATAACTAGTTTATTGTGTTTAAAAACATAGTATCGAAACACGAGTCTTTGGACTTTTCTTCTTTATTCTAGAGCACATGTTTAAGATGACTTCCATTTAGCTCTGTGAAATTCAGGAGGCGCAGCACAAAGTTGTCCATGAAGTCCTTACAAACCAATGACTAATGGTTCTGATCTCCACCCTGATAGCTGGCTTCCTTCAGTTCCGTGATGGTCCTAGGTCTCCATGTGTACATTGACTTTAAGGTAGCCTCAGAGAAAGAAATCTGGGGGATTTTTTTTTTTTAATTAAGGGGCTATCTATCTGGCGACTGCCGACTTAGGCATTAGTCGCCGTAAACAAACAGCCTAGTTCTAGGCTACTTTAAAAATTAAACAGGAAACAATAAAAATAAATAACAATAACAATAAAGAAGCAATAACAAAAAAAATAACAACAACAACAAACCGGGTTAAATGAAAGGGAGAAGGCCAGCCTCCCCCCAAAAGTCAATAAGTCCACTAGTCATGGTGCACGCACTCGTCCCGAGTACAAGGGACAGGTATCGTGCGCGAAGATCACCCAGACTGGGACATTCGACAAGAATGTGCCGAACAGTCTGGGAGACGACGCAGTCGTTGCAATAGGGCGCAGGCGAGCGCTCCATCAAGTAGCGATGCGTCACACGAGTGTGTCCGATTCGAAGACGACAGAAAGCAACCTGAAGCCGCCGCAGCATTGGGGGATAGGTCCATGGGAACAGTCGCGGCGCAATGACACGCAACTTTAAGTTCCCCTCGACCGTCTCCCATTTTCTTTGCCAAGCAGTCCGAAGAGCTGCCCGTATTCCTGCCATGTAGTCAGTGTGAGGAAGAGCGAAACGCTGGTCCGGTCGCAGAGTCCTCGCGGAATCTTTGGCGCCCTCATTCCCCGCAATTCCTACATGTCCAGGAACCCAGCAGAAGATAATCTCGACATCTGCCCGGCTCGCCAAAACCGTGGCGTCACGGATTTCGCGAACCAGGGGATGCGGAGATTCCAATGCCCCGAGAGCACTCAGGGCGCTTTGTGAGTCGCTATAGATCACAATCCGGTCTCCGAACCGGGCACGTCGCGTAATCTCCCGTACCGAGTGGTGTATTGCCACCAGCTCGGCCGTGAAGACAGACGCAGCGCCTGGTAGAGCCCCGCTGACTTCAAACAGAGGGGATACGGCGTGGAAGCCGACCCCCTCTTGGGACTTGGAGCCATCCGTATACACTGGCACGGTACCAGCGTGACACGATGTGTGCTCCAAAAAGGTCGAACGCAATACTCCCGGCGCAGTACAAGCTTTGGGAGCAGAGGCGTGGCGACAAATAGCCAAATGTGGTACCCTCCAGGGTGGCGTCTTGGGCAGAACCAGGGGCGCCACCGGCCCGAGAGCTATATCTACCTCTCGAAGGAGTTTCCTGGCCCTAAACCCAAAGGGCTTAGGGTATGACTGGCGTCTCTCGGCGGCATAGGCACCATCGAGATCAGCTGCGGATGCAGTGAGAGCTGTTGGCGACTGAGGGAGGCGCCGGGCTCGCGCGTACAGGCGAGTGATGCACTGCACGCGGCGCAGAGCGAGTGGCATCTCCCAAACATCGACCAACAGGCTCACAATGGGGGAAGTGCGGAAGGCACCGGTCGCAAGGCGAAGGCCGGTGTGGTGGATTGAATCCACCTTCCGCAATAAACGCTCGGCTGCGGATGAATAAAACTCGCATCCGTAGTCGAGCTTCGAGCGAACAAAGGATCGATAAAAAAGTAAGGCGGTAGCCCTATCAGCGCCCCAAGCGCTGAACGTCACGGAACGGAGAATGTCCATGGCGCGGGTACAAGAGACCCTAAGGCTGCGAATATGAGCCTCCCAGGTGAGGCGTCGGTCGAATACAAGACCAAGGAAACGGTGCGACTCAACCACATCCAGGCGCACCCCATTAAGAAACAAATCTGGGTCGGGGTGAAGCCGTGGATGGCGGCAGAAGTGCACCATCTTAGTCTTGGCCAAAGAAAACCGAAACCTGTGCGCTTCGGCATAGCGAGAGACGCGGTTCAATGCCTGTTGGAGTCGACATCTGGGCCGCGCCAAAAGAGATCGAAAGGTCGTCCACGTAGAGCGTAGCGAGAACATCTTCCGGCAGCACCGAGGTGATGCCGTTGATGCTCAGGGCAAAGAGTGTGACACTGAGGACACTTCCCTGCGGGACACCCTCTTCCTGCTCCTTTGGGCCGGAGAGGGCTCCCCCCACCCGTACGCGGAATCGACGATCTCGCAAAAATTCAGATATAAACATTGGGAGGCGTCCCCTCGCCCCCATCGTGTGGAGAGTGTCCATGATACCGTATCGCCATGCGGTATCATAGGCATTCTCCAGATCAAAAAAACACCGTGGCGTAGTGCTGTCTACGAAGGAAAGCCTCGCAGACGGCATTTTCCAGTCGGAGCAGAGCATCCGACGTGGAGTGGAACTTACGGAAGCCGCACTGTGCAGAAGACAGATGGCCTCCGCTGTCCAGGAAATAGGCTAATCTAACATTTACCAATTTCTCCATCAACTTGTACACGCAAGAGGTTAGAGAGATTGGGCGGAAACCGGTCGGAGTAGAGTGATCTCTCCCCGGCTTGCGAAAGGCGAGCACAGTAGCGATTCGCCAGGAGTCTGGGAGAAGACCTTCCACCCAGATCCTGTTGAACAAATCTAAAAGAAAGGCCATGCCTCGCTCACCCAGGTGTCGAAGCATGGCGTACGGGACATCGTCCGGACCATGGGCGGTGTCCGCGCACGAAGCGAGAGCGGAACGCAACTCACTCACGGTAAACTTGTCGTTGAAGGGTTCTCCGCCTCTGGAGGTAAAGTCCAGCCGGCGGCCTTCCGCGACATCACGACGTGCATTGAATGCTGGCGGAGCAGCATCACGGCTAGAGAATGCGGAAAAAGCGGTCGCTAAGGATTCCGCCACGGACGCGGGGTCCGAGATTGCGGTCCCATTCTCCTGGAGAACGGGAGGGGGGTCCTGCGAGAACTTGCCTCGAATCCTTTTGACTCGCTTCCACACCTCAGCTAAAGGGGTCTTCCCGTTAAGTGAAGACACGTATGCCCGCCAAGAAGAGCACCGGGCGTGCTTCCAAATATACCGGAACCTAGCCCTAGCCCGACGAAATTCAGCGACAGTGAAATCGTTCGGGCGGCGCTTATAGCGCATGTAGGCATAACGCTTCTGTCTGAGGGCCGTCTCACACTCGGCCGACCACCATGGGAGTGGTCGGCGTGCAAAACGGCCAGACGTCCTAGGAATAGTAGTCAGGCCCACGGCGATGAGGTTGCCGGAGAAGAACTCAACGGCCTCATCTACCGACCTAAACTCCTCGACTGAGATAGAGAATTCAGTCATTTCCTGAAATGCAGGCCACCGCGCCCGCGCCAACCACCACCGAGGTGGTCTCTCAGGCGGCAGTTGCCCTGAAAATGATATTTGAATGGGAAAGTGATCACTACCATGGAGGTCATCCACCACCCCCCAATCAAAATCAGGCTGTGCATCCGAAGAGCACAAAGATAGGTCAAGGCAAGAAAATGAAGCGGTTCTCGGACAGTGATGCGTAAACTCATCCACGTTTAGGACACCCATCTCAAGCTCTTCGATCAGATCGGCAAGGACTTGTCCCCTGGGATTTATGGAGTAATCTCCCCAGAGAGGATGCCTGCCGTTCAGATCTCCAAGCAAGAGATAGGGCCTCGGCAACCGTGCCACGACGCGGCGGAAGTCCCCCGCGTCGAAGTCAGCTGACGGTGGAATGTAAGCAGAAATGATAGTATACCTCCTATCCAGGTGCAGCTGCACTGCCACTGCCTGAAAGGAGGTATCTAAAGAGAAAGGAAGAACGGAGACATCATGCCGGGTGTAAACCGCGCATCCCCCAGCCCGGCCATCCCGCGGTGGTGGGGTCGCAAGACCCTTATACCCCGGGAGTGCAGGTAGGGGGCACGCGCCTAGCATGTTCTCCTGCAAAAAAATAGCTAACGGGGAACGGGACGAGGCGAGCCTCCGCAGCTCCTCCCAGTTGGCCCAGAGTCCACGGCAATTCCATTGAAGGAATATGCCCTCCAGGCCTAGCTCGGAGGAGACGCGGGGGCCCTCCTCGAATTGAAGACCCTCACGGGAATGGCCGTACGCTTCCCGGGGGCAGAACCCCGGGCGCTGTTGGCCGGACAAAGCGCTGGAGGCGCTGTCGCCTTTGAGGACTTATTGGGGGAGGTTGGGCTCGCCATGCGAGTCTTTTCCTCCCTGCGCCTCGAAACCTTAGGCGGGCGCTGCGGCTTCGGAGGCGGGGGGGCCTCTTTTCGAGGAACCACCGTCTCCGAGCCACTCGCTCCACCTCGGGGCGTGGGCGAAGGAGCCGAAGCTCCTTTGTTGCTGTCCTCCTTTCGGGAGACAGCTTTAGGAACCCCTGAAGATGGCCTAGCGACCATCTTCAGGGGTGTTGCCTCCTGTGAGTCTAACGACTCGGTGGAGGCGCGTGGCCGTTTCGCCTTGCGGGAAACAGTCACGCTGGGGGAAGAGGGGGGAGCCCTGGTTTTAGCCGGGGCTGGGATGAACCCTTTTTGCCGCCAGCTTTACCAGGGGAGCGCCCGGTTTGGTTAGAGCCCGCAGAAGGGCTCCGAATGGGCGTTGAAACAACCGTGCTCGTTGGCCTGGATGGGCCAGAAGCAGAGGGTGCCTTTCGAACTACTAAGGCATATGACGTCCCAGGCAGAGCTGGGCGCGCCAGGACCAAGTCCTTAGCCTCGCGGAATGAGAGTCGATCCTGGGCCTGAACGGCCAGGATTTCTTTCTCCAGGAGATATGCACCACATTGCTTCGAAGAAGCAGGGTGCGGCTCTCCGCAATTGACACACTTAGCCACACACGATTTGGACTTATCGTGTGCGACCTTGGAGCAATTTACACAGACTTCGGGTGACCCCGACTTTGCACGTCTACATGAGCGATTCGTATGGCCGAAGCGGTGACAGCAATAGCACCGCCGCGGCAGTGGCACGAATGCCTTCACGCGGTAGCGGTACCAACCGGCACGCACCGACTCAGGGAGCTTGTCACAGTCGAACGTGATGAAGAGTGTAGGGGTGGGTCTCGAAGCCCCTCCCTGTTTTCTCATCACACGTTCGACCTTGACCGCCCCATGGTCGGCCAGCTCTAGGGTGATGTCCTCAATGGAGTAGTCAACGAGTTCCCTCGCATAAACTACTCCTTTCACAAAGTTCATGGTAGAGTGCGGCGTCACACTCACCGGGGTGCCATGAAGTGTCCGAAGAGCACTTATCTTGGCCGCCTCGGCGGGATTCGCCAGAAGGCTGCCGTCCGAGAAACGGGTCACCTTCGGCTCTCTAACAATTGCACTAGCTAATCCTCTTCTCTGATGGATCATGTTGCCCTTGGACAACATGGTGCCATCAGTGGAGCGAATAACGAGGAAGCGTTTGAAGCCAGCGGGCTCGAAAACGCCAGGTAACCTCTGAATGAGGGGCCCCGATGTCATCGAGGCTCCGCCCTGTGCACTCTTGGTCTTAGTCTTGGTCAGGGGTTCCGCACACGAGGGGGTAGAGGGGCCGGATGTGCCGATCTTGGCTTGGTCGCCTACCAAAGTGATAGCAGACCCATCCGTCCCCGCAGCCCCCGCGGATGGAGAGGAGCCCCGAGTCTTTTTCGTCTTTTTAGTCTTCTTTGTCTTTTTCTTTTTTGGAGAGGAGGGCGGGGAATGAACCCGCTTTTCACCTCCGCCGGCAGAAGCCCCTAGGCCAGATGGACCGGCCTCAGCCAGGTCCCTCTCCGAAATGGAGAAGGTCCTGGTTGTCGTATGGGCACCTGTCGGAGGAGATCCCTCCCCTCCTTTTACTGCCTCGGAGCCCTCAGCCATTTGAGGAGGACCTTGCATAGGGGCGGATTCGGGTTCGGTGCTTGGCGCCGAGCCCGAATTCCCCCCCATGGTAGGCCCTACCGTCTGAGGCTGGGTCTCCTCAAGGACCATGTTTATCACAGGAGGGGCCTCCAGTTGGCCATCCCCTCCCAGGACATCGCAGGTCCCCTTGGCAGTGTCGCCAGTCTTGTGTGGGGAGGCACAGGCCTTGACCCCAGCAAGGTTTAAAATTCTTGCCAGCAGGTCTTTTGAGGGAAGCGACCGAAGGGGCCTGGCTTCCCTCTCCCCCCTAAGGGGGTTTGCCCTACCAAGCCGCTTTGATGGGGAGCGGCTGGCTTTCTTGGCAGTCCCCTTGGAAAGAAAAGAGGGGACTGCCGCTGGGAAAAGGGAGGTGCCCGAAAGCACCTCCAGAGAAGGGGGTGAGGGGGAGTCCCCTGCACCCGTAGGCGAAGGAGAGGAGTAAGCCTCCTCTCCGGTTAGAGAAATATGGAGGGTCCCCTGTGCTTGCACAGGGGGGGGGGACCTCCATTTTTTTGCTGGAGCTGCCCGAGGGCGGCTCCGCCGATGGAACAGGGGAAGTTGAGGGTTGGGTTTTTTTTTTTATCTTCATCATTGGGCATGGTGACCCTTTTTTAAACACAGGATGCAATCGCGCACACCTCTCGCAGTAGCCCGCACTGCGAGAGGTGCTTACAAGCCCGGCAGAGCCAGGCGCCGCCATTTGGGACCACCCCTCCCGCCTGGTGGCCTGGCAGTCCATCGGCATGGCGGCTCCACCTTAGACACGGCGTAAAAAATATAGATTGTGAAGAGGAGAGGAAAAGGGATGTGTGGAAGGTATGGGTGGGGATGAAGCAGGTTGTTAAAAACCAGCCACCCCAGACCGGAGCTCAGGGGTTAGGGAACTTTGTCCCCCACCCCCTCAGCCCCGATGCGGGACGGTTGGCTGAAAGGAAGGTCAGCATCTACCCTGTGAAATTAGAAGCTGACCATTGAAAGTTGTGGGAGAAGTTGTGTGAAAAGCGAGAAAACAAGTGTTTTGAAGGAAGGAAGAGAGGCTAAGCTGGGGCCGGACGGAGCGCTGGATCCCGTCAGCACGGCGGCCAGGATGGCAAATCGCCGCGCCCCTTACGGGGGAAATCTGGGGGAGGGGCTAGGGTCTGGGCTGTGAGGTGCCCATTCAAAATCAGTCTTGAGACTGATCACAGAGCCACCAAAGTTCTCTTTCAGCCAATCCCAGGACAGGTTTGAGGTGTGAGAGCTTGCTCCATCTTGCTGGAACCAGAACTTCCCCCATAAGAGATGGGAACAGGGTCTGCAGCTTCCTCTTGAAGGTTTTGAGGACCTCAACATACCGCTCCTTGGTGACTGTCACTGTCGCTCCAGATTCCTCGAAGAATAGTCCGATGATGCCTCTGGCTGAGATTGCAGTCCATACCATGCACTTAGGGGTGTAGGGGGCTTGGTGGCTACCTCATTTGGTCCCCTATGAGGTCCCCTAGAAGACATTTGTCTTCAAGTTTACCTTTCCTTCAAGATGGATGTGAGCTTCATCTGAGGTCGAAAGGAGGTTAAGGAAAGTTGGGGTCTCCTGAATCTTCTCAAGTATCTTGACTGCCATAGCCTTTCGATTGGCAATACAGCATTTTTATTGTTTATTTTAAAGTATGTTTCTGGGGATATTAATAATTATTTATTTTTTTGTTTAGTCATTTTATTTTTATGTTAACATATCTATGGAAAATTATAACAGATGGTGCGTTAAGTATATAGCACAGAATGATACCGCCTGCTTCTTATAGGCCCCTGGGGAATGCCTTAGTTGCCACCAGGGAAGATAAAGTTTCAGTTAGCCATTTTTAGTGACCCCCCCCCCCAAAAAAAAAGTCATTCAAAATAGGAATCTTAAACTTAAGATCTCTTGCTTTTTTGAGGAAAAAACAGGGAATTAAACATAATTTCTTGGGTATTAGGGTGCATCACGTCAATAGGGGTGGAATTTCCAAATGAAATGTTAACCTGGAACTCTTTTATTATTTTCCTTTTCCAATAGAAACAAAATGAGAGAAATTTATTTTTGAATGGACAATATCTTGATGTCGTGCAGTCACCATACTTTTCTTCATGGACGAAGAAATTGCGTCATATTACACAAATCAGTAATCAGTTCTTCGACTTCGTCTGGGTTCCTTTATTGACCGTCGGATACATTTTACAGTGCTCTTTAATGTGCAGGAGGCATTGTAGCTGGTCCTCTGACTTTGTGGGAAAGTTCTTAGTGAAATCCTGCATCAGAGAGACCCCTCATTCCGCGGCAGCGTTGGTGATGAGAAGGCCACCTACTACTTGCCTTGCCCCGGCTTGGTATATGGGATTTGTCCCCCACTGGGTAGGATCTGTGAACTGAGGAGCGAAGATCCACATTTTCAGAGCATAAATCGGTCTTGCCATGCATCGAGCCCGAAGGACTGCTCTCAACTTGCGGCCACAAGGGATTTAACCAAGGAGCACAACAGGGTGGTACTGTCGGAGGTAGTCTTGGCAAAATTTGAGGACGTCATCCAACCAGTCCTCCTTGAGCTCTTCGTTTGCTGTCCTGTACTGCCAGAACTCTCGGAAACGGACAAAGGCAGCGATATCTGGACGTTGAGATGCTTCTGGGATGAGGGTCGAGAAAACAGCTTCCAGCACATGGTGGCAACAGGCCAGATGCAGCAGATCTCGACAAAGGATTTGTTGCAGTCGAACCTTGGATCCCGTATTCGTCGCTGTTGTGTGAAGCAGAGCGCTAGAAAATAGCCCACTCGGATATAACGGAATTGATGTCGTTTGCCGTCAGTGATGGGAACTGCAAGGATCTTCTGAACACCTTCTCCTGAAACGAAGATCGGCAGTCGGTCCACAACGCCTTCGTTTGTGAGGGAGGGCATAAGTTTTCCATCCCAGTGGAATGTGAGTGGTACATCAGGAGCAAAGTTTTCTTTCAGCTCTGCAGCCTTTTCCTGGCGATGACGTCTTGGCTGCCGATTGATCGTGCTCACGGTCAATGACAATTCTCCAGCATTCACTCTCAGCTCCTCCGTGAATGGAAGCAGCACATATGCAGCTTGACGGTCACTTATGTTGGTCCAGTCCAGAGGAGCAGAAACTTGCTGAGAGATGATTTTCTTCTGCGATGGTGCATGGCAGGATGGTTTTGGTGGAGGAGTTACTATCACGTCTTGTTCTTCAGACAAAGCGGGTGAGGTCGAAGACTAGTTCAATGGTGGCCTACCTTTCTGGAAACACTCGACTTCTTTTTTTTTCACCCAGGCCCGATCCACAAGGAACTCGCAGTCATCTTTGATCTTGATCAAGTATATGGCGCCGCAATGTGCCATATCGAACCAATTTTTCAGGAAAGCCACAAAATTGGCTGTTTTCCTCAGCTTGCCCCGTTGTCCAGGATTTTGATTTCTTCAATCAGTTGTACTCTTGTGCAGACACCGTACTTTCTTAAGGATATCACACGGATCAATGGTCAGAATATTCGCCTTGGAGTACTGGTGTTGAACTTTTTGAGTGCCGTCTGTCAAACTGAGAATGTCAAATCATGTGGGTTTAGCTTTGTGTGGTACTGCAAAACAGACAGGACATCTTCACGGTTCAGGAGGACACTCGATGGTAGTTGCTGGGGCTCCTAGGAGCCAGAACTTGTCAGCGGATCTCGTGGAAGACATCTGTAAAAAAGAAAATCACAAGTCAATAAAGAGGAGAATAAGAGAGATCTCTCCATAACATAAAAAAATACTGAAACCACTTCTTGGACTGCAAAACTGTATGAGGTGGGACCATGCCTCCATTGCACGGGGTAGTGCAATAGGGACAAACTTCAAAGCATCTGCGTGACATGAATGAATGAATAGTGCTAAAAATAAATGAGTCTCAGACAAGATGCCCGGCAGAACGTGTCGGGGAAGGGATCATCTGCCCAGTAAAGAAAGGGAAGACTTCCCAAGATTTCTCAAAAGGAAACACTCGGCAAAGATGTGAAGGATGTACAGCTGCACCCCTCACAGGATGCACAAAGGTGGGGGCTGCCATTCATCAAGTTCCCATGAGTGAGGCAGAAATGGCCTATCCTCAGTCGGCACAAAATAACCTCCACTCTACGTGGCCATGGGAGGACTGAAGGTTTTATGGAATGGAGCTTGGTGGGAGGAAGCTCATCCGACATCTTCTGCCATAAGCCGACTACATATTCAGTGATGGGGGGGATAAACATCACGAAGTGGGACTGGGGCTGATGGGGGTGTCCCAAATGATGCTGCCTCCTTGGCCGCATCATCCGCCCTTTTATTACCTGGGATGCACACATGACTGGGCACCCAGGAAAAAATAAATCTTATGAATAGGAGAAAGGTAAAAAAGCCACTGCTGGATCTTGGAAACTAGCGGATGGCTAGAACCAAAAGCACTCAGTGCCTCCAGAGAAAATCATAAAACAACCAGATGGCATAGGAGCAATAACAAAGAGTGCAGCAAGAATGGCAACAAGTTCTGCTGTGAAAAAAGAAGCTGCACCTGATAGGCGAACCAATGCTGTCTGAGATGGGAAGACAGCAGCAGCTCCAACTCTGTCCCATGACTTGGACCTGTCGGTGAACAGAAAGGTGCTAGGCCGATGGTGGGAGGATTGTTATCATACATGGTTCTCAAGGATACAATGAGAAACTGATCCTTGAGCCTACCAGTAAGCCCCTTGCATACCACTACATGTAGTATGAGCCATGGGGGAATCTTTGGTATTGAAAACGGAATAACAGAAAACTCCCTTAGACATCCTGTGTGCTCGGCTATGCGCAGAGCAAAGGGGCGAGCCAGGGATAGAAATCTATCATATGAGGCCACTGTTCGCAAATTGAACATGCACTCATATACTAGCGACCATGGTAATGCTCAAGTCTAAAAAAATATTTGAAGTTAAGACTTGAGCCTGCAGAAAGACTCCGCACAGGAGAGGACTTGAAGGCTCCAGAAGCCAGGCGCACACCCTGATTATGCACAGTATTTAATTTTTCAAGGATGGATAGTGAGGCAGAGGAGTACACCTGTAACCCATAGTCCAGCTTTGACTGGACCAATGCTGAATACAGAAGCCAATGGGTGCGTCAATCACTTCCCCAAGAAGTGTGTGACACTAATTTCATTATGTCCATTCTCTTCAGACAAGACCTTTTCAAAGCATCCAAATGAGGTCTCTAAAAAAAGCCTTGAATCAAAGATCACCCCTAGAAATCTGAAATGGGGCTCAAAGGCGACAGAGACACCATAGGGTAACAAATGGGGAGGGTCCCATGTCACCGATTTATGATTGTAAAAGTGGACAGCCTTGGTCTTTACTGCAGAAAAGCGGACACCCTTGGTAGAAGCATTATCAGCTACGGTATTTATAACCCGACGTAGCTTACGGATGACAAATGGAAGTCTAGGCAATGAACAGATAAGAGGAAATCTCAGCTGCGAGATTTGCGATAATGCTATTGATGACCACAGAGAAGCAGGTGACACTGAGGACACTTCCCTGTGGCACACCCTCAACTTGCTCTATGGGCTCTGCTAGGGCATTTCCAACATTTACACGTAGTGTGAGCCACATGAGGAATTGCTCGACAAAAGTCGGGAGAAAGCCCAGCAGGCCCCAATCATGGAGTTGCTTAAAGATACCACGCTCCGAGTGGTATCATATGCTTTCTCAATATCAAAGAAAACAGCAACAGAATGCTGCCTCTTTAAAAAAGCATCTCATATATAAGACTCCATTTTAACAAGCAGGTTGATGGTCCTGTTTTTTTTCTGAACCCTGATGGTTTGTCTCCAAAAACCAGAACAGTCTTGTATTTATCATCCTCTCAAACAATTTACACGGACAACTAGTAAGGGCAATGTGGTATGGGTGGGTTTCGTCCCATCCTTTCCTGGTTTTCGCAAAAGTAAAACCACAGCCTCCCTCCACATAGAAGGGAAGCAGCCCTTAATCCAGATAAAGTTATAGATGTCCAGCAAATGTGAGAGGAGGGATGGATGCATATTCCTAATCATATCATAGGATATGCCAACCGATCCGGGTGCAGTGGCTCCACAGTGCTTCAGTGAAGCTTGCAATGGCAACAATATAGACACCTGCTCCAATATAGACACCTGAACCACGCCAAAATAGAGGGAAAAGTTGTCTACATAGAGAGTAACAAGATGCTCACATCTAGGAGTACCAATGTTGACACTCACTGCAGGACACTGCCATACACGCTTGGAGAGGAGTCGACCCCAAACTGTATGCAGAATCCAAGATTTTGTGGGAAGCCTGAAAGAAAAAATTTAAAAAATAGCTATTTTGGATGGAGTGCTGGAAATGGAACTGCCTGGAATATGTAAAAGAGGATGACCAAAGATGAGATGAGAGAGACCCCACTGAACTTGACCTAAGGGAAATGGATTTTGACAAAGAGTAAAGTGTTTAATAGAGGAAGATAGAAGAAACTCATTAGAAATAGCAACTCCATAGAAAAATGGGAAAAAGCTGCTGGACAAGTTTATAAAAGTTTCCCTCGAAGTATAGTAAAAAAAGAAGTAAAATAAACACTTACTACTAGATCTTCGCCCCTAATGTTCACTTTCCTTTCTCTGAAATCTACACCAATGGTTGCTTCAGTTTGATCTTGAAATTTACCACCACAAAACCTATAAACAGGTACAAATATCAATTCTTGTACATTTGGTAAAAAATTAAATTAATTGAAATACTAAAAAATTAAGAAAATACACTAGCAGCCATAATATTAGAGTCAGAACAAGTGTATTAAAATATTTATTATAGAAGTTTAATAAAACATTGACACTATATATTATACACATATTTAGATATATCTAATATCTATCTATCGTGAAAATTTCAAGTGAATGCATTAAATATTTTGTAAGTTATGAGGAAATAAACAAACTATCTTCTAAATTGCAGCAGCCAAAAATTAAGGGTCACAGAAAAACAATGTTAAATGGAACAAGAACAAAAAAGAAACCCCTTTACTAGCAAAATGATGGGGCAATATTGTTCCATTCATTTTTCATCTTGGTTCTTTGGATTTCTCCAAACATTTTCTATTGCGTTGAGATCGGGACTTTGAGGTAGCAAGTCCATGAGATCAACCCCTTTATCACTCAAAAAATCATTGACTTTCATTGCAGTGTGGCAGGGAGCATGGTCCTGTACGAAGATAGGAAGTTGAACTGACAAGGATTTTTTTTTTTAGGAGACCATCTGGTGACTGCAGTCATATCACAGCCTACTACTAGAAAATATTAAAAAACGAAACAAATAGCGATAAAAATGTAAGGCTATAAAAAACAACAAGAAGGAAGCATGATCCAGCATTGGGTGTAGGCCAGCAGTCTTCCAGCGTAGGAAGATGTGACCAAAAGTCGTAAAGTCCACAAGTCGGTGTGCACAAATCCGCCCTCGAGTATAAAGGACAAGCGAAGTAAGAAAAGGAGAAGAGGCTAATCTGTGGCCGGATGGGGTGCTGAGTCCCGTCAGCATGGCGGTCAGGAAGGCAAATGTGTGGAAGGTATATAAATACAGATCTTGCAGCTATTAGGTGGAGGAGAGCCTTCCCTTATCCAGATGTATGTTGGCTCATTTTCAACAAGGACTTCCCCGGGAAAGAGAATTGGTACATAAGATGAAATAGGGGTTAGTGGAAGAAAATGAATGCCAAGCTGAGTCCTGTCAGCCATGAGAGCAAATCACGCTGCCCGGGGAAGTCCTTGTTGAAAATGAGCCAACATACATCTGGATAAGGGAAGGCTCTCCTCCACCTAATAGCTGCAAGATCTGTATTTATATACCTTCCACACATTTTTCACTTCATCTATCTCATTACTTTACGGATCTCCCCTTACAAACTTTCCTTAAAGAGTCAATTCCTTTCTCTCCATATAATTTTCAAGGAGAATTTCTAGTCACTTATAACACCATAAATTACTTATACAAAGTACAAATAAATTACTAAAGAGCGAGGAAAAGGTAGAAGGAAAACAAAATTCAGCATACCTAAAGGAGAGGCAAGTTTTTCCAACATTAGATTCACCAATGACAACAATCTTGAAAGTTTTTAAATGTTTATCTCTTTGTAATGATTCATATCTTGCAGGTGTTTTAAGGTTGTTTTGATTCATTTTTGTCTAATAATTTGAAGGTAAGAAATCTAAATTGCTGTCAGGAGTAAACACAGTAGTATTTTATTATTAAATCCAATGCAGTATACTACAGGGTGTCTACTTGTTTGGTGATTTTGAATTCAAGGTTTTCAAGGACGGGACTTTAGCCAGTTTTTTTTTTCTTTAAATTAAAAAAGAGCAATAAACATTATGGGACATTGCTTATAAACCATTTTTTCCTTAAATACCTCACCTTCATCAAAGCATAACCAAAATCAACTCACTAGTGCAAAAAAAACAAGAACAAGGTATCCAAGCAACAGTCACAGAAGTATAGGGAGCATCCCTCATAAAATACAATGCATCCAAAGCATACATATATTCACTTACAATAGTGGCTAGATTAACTTAACTATTACTATTTTCCTAATAGACATTAAAAAGTATATAAATAGTGAATTTGAAAAATCATTTGAACAATCACTCAATTTTTTTTTTAATTCAAGGACCATCTACCTTTTTCAACAAATTCAAGGACTTTTCAAGGACTTCAAAGGCTTTTCAAGGACTTCAAGGGCAGTAGACACCCTGTGTAACTATATTAATTTATTAGGAATTAAAATCAAATTGGCAGTCAAAAAGGGGTTCTATTATTAGAATCTTGTCATGGCAGCATCGAGAGGGCAAATATCACAAAACTTAGGCAGTGATGAAATATAAATTTAAAGTACAAGTAAATTTTGTATGTTTGTCTGACTAATTAAATACTATATTAAAAAAATTATTTTAATTGTCCCTTCTGACAACGGCAAGCAAGGACACAGCCAATGAAATCATAATCAAGCCTATCTTTAGGCTATTTTAATAACAAACAAAAGTTACAAAGGCATGCTGAGAGGCAGTGGGGGAGGGAAGCCAGCCTCACTCCAGCAGCCAAATAAATACTAGAGAGGTCTGCCTCCTGCCAAAATTCTATAATGCCAGTTGGGTGTGGATAAATCTGTCCCAAGAGTGAGGGAGAAGTGGTAGCAACCCCATTCATACCAGTACTGGGGACAGGTAGTGAGCATAAAGCAGTCATCACAGTAAAACTCAAGGGGATGCTACATCAAGCAGGTTGCATCCAAGGAGTGTAAGATTTTGAAGTGACAAAAAAGTGACCTGGAGCAGTTGAGTCATTATTGAAAGGAGGGAAAGGGGTAGGTCCACAGGAAAAGTTGCAGCATAATAGCAGGAAACTTTAGATTGACATCAGACATCCACTCTTCTTTGCCCTGTAGCCCAAAGGGATACCCAATATCCAGCATGTAGTCAGTGGGAGTGTAAGGCACTAGTTTGACTTCCCAGGCCATGTAAATTGTTTGGCACCCCTTCAGCAAGCTCATTTCTTACATTTCCATGTTTGTTTGTTTTTCTAGGCTAATTTTTAAAAAAAATATAAAAAACAAAGCAAAATAACACCAAAAAAATAAAGAAAAATGAGAAAAAGGTAGGCTCAGCTGCCAGAGACAGGACTGCTCAGTCAGGGGCCAGAATATGCAACCAATATCCAAAACTACAATGTCAGTCAAGTGTGCATCTGTGTCCTGAATATAAGGGACAAGCAGTAGCCACCTCTCCTCACCATGAGAGATAACACAAGAAGCTCACCCAGACTGGAACATCCAAGAAGAATGTGGCAAACATGTCAGTGGAAACAAGCAATCATCAAACTAAAGCTCAGGGGTGAGATCCATCAAATGGTAGTTGCCATCCCCTGAGTATACCCAATTCAAAGTCTATAAGAAAATTAAATGAATCTATCAAGGCCTTGTAATTGGGGTGTAAATCCATAGTAGTGAAGCACAACTCAGTTTAAACAGAAGGGTTCCTCATGTTTGGATGTAAAGTCCAGTTGGTTGCCTTCAGTGAGCTGATGTGTTTTAAATGCTGGAAGAGCAGCATACTGGCTATTATAGCATGAGGAGAAAGCAGTTGCAGTCGCCAGAGAGGGTTCCTGCAAGAACTAGCCTAGAATCTTTGATGTGCTTCCATACCTTTTCCATAGGTGTGGGAACTTCTCTCTAAAGGGCTTCTTACACTCAACCAACCACCAAGAAAGTGGATAGCATACAAAGCAGGCAGACATTCTAAGAATAGTAGTAAGCCCATGGCAATGAGGGTACCGAAGAACTTAAAAACCTCATCAACCAACCTGAAAGGCAGGCCATTGTACCCACTCCAAGCACCATTGAGGCAGTTTCTCAGGCAGGAAGGGCCAGAAAAGTGATCACTACCATGATCTACCTCTCCCACCTCAATCAATGTGTGCATATAGTAAGCAGCAAAGGATCAAGACAAGAAAATGAAACAGTTCCCGGACAATGATGCACATTTAGGATAGTAATCTCCAGTTTTTAGATCAGGTTAGCAAGTACCTAGCCCATGGGATTATATAGTCTCCCATGAGTCTAACAATTTGGTGGAGTTGCACAGGTGCTTCACCCCTCTTTGCTTAAGGGTCTGAGGTTGGTTTTAACAGGGAAGAGATGCAATCCTGCATTACACAAGCTTTATTAGGCTGGCATCCATGATTTTTTTTAAATTTTACAAGCTTATCTGGCAACTGCCCACTTGGGCATAAGTCACCGCAATCATGACAGCTTAGCACTAGGCTACTTTAAAATAAGAATAAGAAAACACAAGGATAAAAAGGGAAGATGGCAACAATTAGGAAGCAAGCTCCGGCATCGGGGGGAGGGGGAGAAGCCTGGCCTCCCCACAAAACTCTATAAGTCCACCAGTCAATGTGCACAAATTCATCCCAAGTACAAGGGACAGGTGGTAGCGACCCTGCCCATCCCAATACCGGGACAGGTAACGTGCGCAGAGATCACCCAGACTGAGACATTCAACAAGAATGTGCCGAAGTCTGGGGGACAATGCAGTCTTCACAGTTGGGCGCAGGCAAGAGTTCCATCAAATGGCCGTGCATCGGTGAGTGTGCCCAATTCAGAGACAACAGAAAGCAACCTGAAGCCATCATGGCATTGTGGGGGAAGAAGTCCATGGGAACAACAACCATACAGAAAATACCCATACAAAGAATCTAAACTTTTTTAGAAAGAGCTGACTGAGAGTCCCTCAATGATGAACTATCAAGAGTTGACTCGGTTAGGCTGGGTGAAAGGAAGTCAACTGAAGAACTTTTGAACATACTAATTAACACCTGTGAGGAACTCTGCATGAAACACATACCTTGAAGGAAAAGCAATTGCCAGAGAAAAATACCTATGGACAGAAGAATATTAATGAGAAACAAAACTAAACTAAGAAAAAATATTGAAGACAAAAACAGTAGTGAGAGTAAAACTATTGAGCATAAAGTGGATGAAATAGAACTAAAAGACTAAAAGCCTCATATGAACAAGACAGAGTATGAAAAAAACAGGGCAATGTCAGCGATCAAAGGAAACTCTAAACATTTCTACAGATATGCTCAAAGGAAACTGAAAACCCGAACTAGGGTTGGTCCTCTGCTAAACAAAAAGAGGGAGCTAGTAGATGATCCAACCATGGTGGCAAACATCCTTGAAAAACAGTACAGGAGGGTGTAAAGTGACCCAGTAGCAGATAAAGTAATACTAAACCCCACTGAATTTTTTAAAATGGAAAGGGGAGATGAGGACACAATTAATGACATAAATTTCAGCCACAATGATATCATAGAGGCCATATAGGAATTAAAATCAAACTCAGCAGCTGGACCAGATAACATACGAGCAACATTACTGAAAAACTGCAAGCAAACCCTGTCTGCTCCTATTAACATTAGATGAGGGCAATATACCAGCAGTAATGAAGAGATGACTCATCACTCCAATTTTCAAAGGAGGCTCAAGGGATGCAGCGTCAAATGTTAGGCCAGTCTGTCTTACCTCCTATCTCATTAAGGTGTTTGAGAGAATCATCAGAAAATATCTGGTGAGCTTCATGGAAAGGACTGGACAATTTAACCCCACAGCTTTAGAAAGGGAAGGTCATGTCTCTCTCAACTCCTGGATCACTACAAAAGAATACTTGAAGATATGAGTAGAGGGCCTTTCCCAAGGCCTTTGATAAGTGCTTGGACCACTGCTGTTTCTGATAAAGCTACAGAAAGACCTGGAAACAATCTACAACTGGTCAAGGGAAAACAACGTGGTTTAATGACAAAAAATTTGAAGTATTAAAATATGAAACAAATGAAGAACTAAAGGAGTATGAATGCAAAGCAGGCGATGAGGGGATAGAAGCCAAGGACAAACTGAGGGACCTGGGAGTGTGGATGAGCAACATGGGTAACTTCAAGGAACACATCAACTACACGGCCAGGTCAGCCTGGAAGATGAGTGGGTGGATCCTCAGGACCTTCAAAACCAGAGAGCCTGAACACCTGCTGCTTTTATGGAAGAGTCTAGTTGTGTCCAACATCAGAGAACCTGAACACCTGCTACCTCTATGGAAGGCTCTAGTTATGTCTAACATGGAGTATGCTTGCCAGTTGTGGTCCCCTCCCAAAGTAAAGGAGAGCAAGTGCAGAGAATAATCACTAGAAAACTGATTGGAGACTACTTAAATTACTGGGAGAGACTACATGGAGGGACCGTTATATTATAATTTATGTCTGGAAAGTACTAGAGGGGGCTGTACCAAAAATATCACAGGGTGCAAGGAGCATCACATAGAGAGCCAGCTCATCCAAGGTAAGGAAAGACCTGCAAAAGGAAGACAATTAGCAGCTGCTCTCAATGGATCAAGACCATCCAGGCAGAAAGTTTTACCAGTGCTGCTGGACCCAGACTCTCCCGAGGAACATCATAGACCTTACAGGAGACCTTCAAGAGGAAGCTGATAAATTCCTGGACAACATACCAGATGAACCTCCAGTCCCACATGGCCTGACTTGGAGAGGAGCAACATCAGACTCTTATCATCAATCAGCTACGGTACCTGAAGTTCAAGCAGGTGTGTGGAAGCGGTGGCTCCTCAGATTGGCCGAGGTGGTGTCACCAAAACCAACCAAGTAGGTATTGCAGGCAGATTAAAATCACCCATAATTAGGACTTCATTACCTGGACAGAAGCCAAGTAGAAAATTACTTATTTCAGAATTCTCCATTTGGCTATAAGATGGAAGACAATAAATAACAAGTTAGTTTCAACTTGAACAAAACTTATTCCTTCTTTTACATAAACCAAAATCCATGCTTAAAAGTATCTCCTTGACTATAAGTGAGTTAGGTTGTAGTTAGAAATAGAAATAATTGATAAGGGATATCAGGCAAGAGCCATGTTTCAGTAACTCTAAATAAATCAGTTATGTTCTGACAGAAAATCAGAAAGTTAACTTTGTTAGTAATACTATTAACATTACAAAAACCCATCCTTAAATTAGAAAAAGAAAGCCTGGAGTTGGAGAACTGCCTATTTATTAGTTTAAATTAGTCTGGTCCACAGAAACATTTGCCAGGCAAGCTAGGCTATCTGTGCCCAGTGTCCGGCATCTGAACATCAAACCTGCAGGATTTCCTAAACTTGTATTAGACCAGTGGAGACCACCTGTTGGAAGAAACTCCTCTGGCACTGGTGCCAGCCCCATCCTGCAAATAGTTTACGTCTCTGTGTATGAGAGATCTCGATTAATGAATACACCAGAGAAAATGTCGTTTTTCAAGTTCTTAGCATTATACAGTAGTTGCTTTCTGATTCATTGTTATTTTTTTTACCAAAACAAACCCTTCTCTCTGTTGATGCAAACATCATTTGTGACTGAGGCTCGGGATTTTTTTTTTTTTAAAGCTCATCTGCCGACTGCCTACTTGGGCATTAGTCGCCGTATTAAAAACTGCCTAGTACTAGGCTACTTTAAAATAAGATTAAAAAAAACAAAAACAAAACACTAAAATAAGAAAAAAAGGAAAAGGCAACGAGCAGGAAGCAAGCTCCTGCATCAGGGGGACCTCCCCCCCCGATGCAGGAATGTGCAACCTATAAAAAAAATAATGGTTAATAAAAGAGACAAGGCCGGCTTCCCCCCAAAAGTCTACAAGTACACCAGTCAATGTGCATGCACTCATCCCGAGTACAAGGGACAAGGGGTAATGATCCTGCCCATCCCGGTACCGGGAGAGGTAACGCGCGCCAAGATCACCCAGACTGGGACATTCGACAAGAATGTGCCAAACAGTATGGGCGATGAGGCAGTTGTCACAATAGGGCGCAGGTGAGCGCTCCATTAAATGGCAATGCATCACACGAGTGTGCCCAATTCGGAGATGACAGAAAGTGACCTGAAGCCGTTGCAGCATTGGAGGATAGGTCAATGGGAACAGTCGTGGTGCAATGACACGCAACTTTAAGTTCCCTTTGACTGTCTCCCATATAGTTGCCAAGCTGCCCGTATTCCTGCCATGTAGTCATTGTGAGGAAGAGCGAAACGCTGGTCCGGTCACCGAGTCCTCGCAGACTCTTTGGCACCCTCATTCCCCACAATTCCTACATGTCCAGGAACCCAGCCAAAGATAATCTCAACATCCACTGGGTCACCACAGATATTGTGAACCAGGAAATGGGGGAGATTCCAATGCCCTGAGAGCACTCAGGGTGCTTTGTGAGTCACTATAGACCACAATCCAATCTCTGAACCGGGCACGTAGCGTAATCTCACATATTGAGTGGTGTATTGCCACCAGCTCGGCTGTGAAGACAGATGCAGAGCCCCATTGACTTCAAACAGAGGGGATACGGTGTGGAAGTCAACCCCCTCTTGGGAAGTGTGCTCCAAAAAGGTTGAATGCAATACTCTCGGTGCTGTACAAGCTTTGGGAGCAGAGGCGTGGCGACAAATAGCCAAATGTGGTACCCTCCAGGGTGGCATCCTGGGCAGAACCAGGGGCACCACTGGCCTGAGAGCTATACCTAGCTCTCTAACAAGTTTCCAGGCCCTAAACCCAAAGGGCTTAGGGTATGACTGGCATCTCTCAGCAGCATAGGCACCGTCGAAATCACCTGCAGATGCAGTGAGAGCTGTTGGCGATTGAGGGAGGCACCGGGCTCGCACGTACAGGCCAATAATGCACTGTAGACAGCGTAGAGCGAGTGGCATCTCCCCAGCATCAACTAGTAGGCTCTCAATGGGGAAGGTGCGGAAGGTGCGGAAGGTACCGGTCGCCAGGCGAAGGTCGGTGTGCTAGATCGAGTCAAACTTCTGCAATAAATGCTCGGCTGCGGATGCATAAAACTTGCATCTGTAGTCAAGCTTTGAATGAACAAAGGATCGATAAAAAAGTAAGGCAGTAGCCCTATCAGTGTCCCCAAGCGCTGAACGTCATGGAACGGAGAATATCCATGGCATGGGTACAAAAGACCCTAAGGCTGCAAATGTGAGCCTCCCAGGTGAGGCTTCGGTCAAATATAAGACCAAGGAAATGGTGTAATTCAACCATTTCCAGGCGTACCCCATTAAGAAACAAGTGTGGGTCAGGGTGGAGCCGTGGATGGCAGCAGAAGTGCACCCCACCTTAGTCTTGGCCAAGGAAAACTGAAACCTGTGCGTTTTGGCATAGCGAAAAACGCGATTAAATGCCTGTTGGAGTCGACGCTCCAGAGTTGGCATCTGGGCCGCGCTAAAAGAGATTGAAAGGTCATCCATGTAGTGTAGCGAGAACATCTTCCAGCATCACTGATTACAAAGGAAGGCCTCAAGATGGCATTTTCCAGTCGGAGCAGAGCATCCAACGTGGAGTGGAACTTGCGGAAGCCGCACTGTGCAGAAGACAGATGGCCTCCGCTGTCTTGAAAAAAGGCTAATCTAACATTTACCAATTTCTCCATCAACTTGCACATGCAAGAGGTTAGAGATTGCGCAGAAACTGGCCAGAGTAGAGTGCGATCTCCCCGGTTTGCGAAAGGTGAGCACAGTAGTGGTTTGCCAGGAATCAGGGATGAGACCCTCCACCCAGATCCTGTTGAACAAATATAACAGAAAGGCCATGCCTCGCTCACCCAGATTTGATGCCCTGAGAGAGGAAAAGGTTGAAAGTGATTTGTCTGATGTGCATGTAATCAATTTGGGAGCATAAAGCCACAACAAATGCAAACTTTGGATGTATGCCAGACCCAGCCATTTTTTTTCTGAAGCAAATCATGGAGCAAATGCTGCACCTAGATAAACAGTGCACATAATGATGGGGCGACTCCTGGCTCAAACCGAGAGGCTTGAAGTGCCTTGCAAACCAACTGGCAGCTGCCTTTGCTAGAAAAAACTGCAAGAGAGAGAAGTTACTTTTTCTAGCCCTCACCTAAACACACCTAACCAAAAACATTCTGGATGCAGAAATCATGATAAAAGACAACCTTATTTAGAGCTGATAGGGTGGACAGAAGTCATGGGGGCGTTGTCTTATACTTAAGGAAAGATATGGCTGCAAATGCAGAAAAACTTGTATCCTTCTCAAATGGCACAACTGAATTGCTTGCAGTGCATGTATGGAAGATAGACACTTCTAATCATCATTTACAGGCTCCCAAAAACACAGAAGGAAAATTCAAGGAGGCACTATTACAAAATTTGCCAACACCAACCACAGAGGTCATTTTCACTGGGGACTTCAACTTGCCCTGCATATCTTGGCCATCGATAGCCCACCAGAGGCAAAAACATATTAGACCTGGTACTAAGCAACTTTGAGCTTGTACACTCTTATGAAATAATTAAAACATCAATGTCTGACCACAACCTCATATCAAAATCTACACCAAGTCACCAAACACCCTCAAGACAACAGGCATCCATAAACCAGCACACAAGTCACTCCCTCAGTGATCTCAACTTCAAAAGTGAGGAAGTAAACTGGGAAAAGATAAGAAGTGAACTTGAAATTGAATGGACAGCACTTTTCAGAGGAAAGAACACAAAAGAATCTCTTGACACCTTTATGAAATGCCTAGAGGTATGCACAAACAATGTCCCTCAAAAAGCCAAGAAAGCAGATCCCACAGTGCAGGAGAACCTTAATGAAGCAGAGGTCCAAAATAATATCAAAGCTTAAACGAGAAATCATACCCATAAGGTATCACCAAACTGCAAAGTGACCTCAAGGATATTGAAAGAAAGCTTATCCTATCACACAAAGAGCAAAGGCTGTGGAAAACATTCAAAAGGATAGTAAATTCTTCTACTCATTTGCCAAAAAGAAACTAAAGACCATATCCTCCATAGGCCCACTCCTGAAAGACAATGGGGAACTCGAGAACCAACCAGGGAAAATAGCCAAACGGCTTAAACTTCAGTATAAAAACTTTTTCAGTCCACCAGATGCAGAAAAAAAAATTATGAATCCATCTTCATTCTTTGAAGAACCTCAAGGGAAAACACACATGATCTCATCAGTGGTAATAACATAGCTGCAGCAATTGACAAAATTGCACCAAATTCAGCAGCAGGACCAGACTGCTTCCACACTCAACTCCTGAAGAAGTTCAAGTACCAATTAGCCTTGCCACTGAAACTAATGAGGGAAAAATCATTGGAAGCTGGATCAGTACCACAAGCACTCAAAATGAGTAACATCACACCAATTTTCAAGGGAGGTTGTAAAGGCTTGGCAAAAAACTACAGACTTATAGTGCTAACTTCACTTCTAATAAAGATAATTGAAAGAATAATTAGATTCAGAATAGTCAGTTACATGGAAGACAGGAGCTTTCAACAATGGGCAGCATGGCTTCAGAAAAGGACGCTCCTGCCTTTCACAGGAGATAAAGAAAATGCTGATGTCATATATCTCGACTTCGCCATAGCTTTCGATAAAGTGGATCAGATCACAGAATACTCTTCCACAAGACCAAAGCTAGAGAGAACAACGGGTAGCTGTGGAAGGGAAGATATCAGATGCCAACTGGGTCCCTCAGGGTTCAGTGTTGGGCCCCTACTCTTCCTAATCATGAATGGGAACATTAACCAGGACCTGGAGCATTCCACTGCTACATACTTCACTGATGGCACTAGGGTATCCATGAAAATCTGCCTGCAACAAGACGTACAGTCCAAACTTAGCTATTATAGAATTAATAACAAATTTAACAGTGATAAAATAGGGCCTATTAGATATGAAGGGGTTTTGAAAGAATCTGATGACGAAATAATAGAGGTTCTTAATGATCATTTTTGTTCAGTATTTACACAAGAGAATCAAGATAGATTAATTGATGATAATTCTAGGTCAAGGGAAGTAGTGTTGAATACTGTTAATGTGAACAGGGAAATAATTAAAAGACTTATATTGGAGTTAACTACTAGTAAGTCATCTGGCCAGGACAACAGTCATTCTAGGTTACTAAAAGAAGGTGTAGATAGTATTGCAGTAGCCCTTGAGAAGATATATACTAGATCACTAGTTTGGAGAAATACCTAATGATTGGAAATTAGTGAATATAGTGCCAATTTTTAAAAAGGGAAGTAAAGAGGACCCAAATAACTTCAGGCTGGTAAACTTAACTTCTATTGTTTGTAAAATTCTTGAGAAGATAGTTAAGAAGGGGATTTCTGACCATCTAGACTGTGCTAGGTTAATAAATGATGCTCAGCATGGGTTTAGAAGAGATAGATCTTGTTTAACAAATTTACTAGATTTTAAGGATTATGTTACTAAACAATTAGATAAGGGAGAGAATGTTGATGTAATTTACTTAGATTTTAGCAAAGCTTTTGATAAGGTTCCACATAGGAGACTAGTTCACAAATTAAAAATGTATGGGATATGTGGCAAAGTTTTGAATTGGATAACTGAATGGCTGAAAGACAGGAAAAAGTTGTGCTGAATGGGGTGAGGTCACAGTGGAGGGAAGTTATCAGTGGAGTGAGTACCCTGCCATTCTAAGCCCTTTATTATTCAGTTTATATAAATTATCTTGGTAGGCTGTAAATAGCAAAGTATCAATTTTTGCTGATGACACTAAATTGGCAGCTATAGTCAAAGAAGTTGAGGGTAGCTTTAAAGTGCAGAGTGACTTAAATAAGTTATTAGCTTGGGCTCAGAAGTGGCAGATGACTTTTAACCTTAAAAAATGCAAAGTTATTAACATGGGAAGGGATAATAGGGAATTTAGCTATGAAATGGATGGGCATTGGCTGAATTCAGTTGAGGATGAGAAGGACTTAGTAGTAGATAGGTCACTCAAGTTTTCAAAGCAGTGTATTGAGGCAAAAAATAAGAGGAAATAGGGTGCTAGGATACATTAAGAGGAATATTAGCTACAAGAGTAAAGAGGTTATCCTTAAACTGCACAACTTGTATGTTAGGTCATATTTAGTCCTATATACAAGCATGGTTACCACATTTTAGACATGGCAAAAAAAATAATACCTTCCCTGAAGCACCTTGAATATGAAATTGAGCTTTTTAAAATCTGTTTTGGGATGGATAAGTTGGATTTTAGCAAGTTATTTGAGTTGGAAGGTAGTAATAGGACCGTTTGACTCAGATGACCTATGATGAGCCCTTGTGGCTTTTGTCATCTATTATATTATATTGCGGGGGACTTTGATTTTGTCCTTCCCTGGTGATGGTGCTTTTTTGTGGGTGGGTTTTGACGGATGCGGATGACCTTTGATAGACCCTTGTGGCTTTTGTCATCCGTAAAATTATGTATGTTATGTTAGGTGCAGGTTGGATGTTAGAAAATATTTTTTTACCAATAGTGCTAGCTTACTATAATAGTTTGCCCCCCCCCCCATATAGCAACCCATAGTATGGTTCGCGGAGTATGGAGCAGTGTATGGTAAAAAGAAAGCTTTAGTGTTACCCCGTCTGGAATACTGCTCCCAATTATGGTCCCCTAACCTAATACAGAAATACCTGAACTGGAAGGCCCACAAGCAAGATAGAAGGGGATATAACACCTTAGCTACTGGGGAAAACTTGAAAGGCTGCACTTATAGTCATTCAAGCGGTGCAAAGAGGTACATCATCATCTATACCTCAAAGATTTTAGAAAACACAGTCCCTAATGTCAACATGACTGCAAAGACACACCCAAGAAGAGAAAGGCTCAAAGAATTAAAGGTAAACATGTAGATTGGCGGCGCACCTGAAAAAGTGGATTTTTATGTTGAGTCCTAGTTCTGTAAACATTATTCTATAAATAATTATGATTATATACTGGGGCTGTGCTGCCCCCCCCCCCCAATTGAATGAAACTCAGAATCATCGTAGGAGTTGTCAGTAAACGTGTAGATTGGTAGTTCAGCCGAAAAAGTGGATTTTTGTATATTTATATTTCGTTCACCAGTGCCTAAATATTCATGCGCGTTAAAGTCTAAATCATTGGTAAATATGTAGATTGGCAGCGAGAATGATGGGATGTAAATGCCTGAAACTAAAGAAATGAGCTAATTAGATTTAAATGTATAAAAAAAGGTAATAAAAATAGTAAAATGGGGACAAATAAAAATGACTACAAATGAGGATGATAAAAAGATATTAAGTCAAAAACAAAATAAAAATTCAAATCAGTCATTTCTGACAGACCCACTCCCACCCCCATTATAATTCGCAAAATGATTAAAGGGCGCTGAAATAATTTGGTTAAATCATTCACCTCTGTAAACGTTAGGACATTATTCTATAAACAATTATGATTATAATATAACAAACATAACTTCACAGATGACAAAAGCCACAAGGGCCTATCAAAGGTCATCCGTATCCATCAAATCCACCCACATAAAGCATCCATAGGATTTTGTCAGATCATGCATCTACAATATACAATTTAAAAATCCATAGGAATGTCCAACCATGCATCTACAATATATAATTTAAAGCCTCCATAGGAGTCTGTCAAAAAAAAAATCAAAGTCCCCCAAAATATACAATAAAAAGAAACTGCATCCACAGGAATGAGTCAAGAAACATATCCACATACCGAAAGTAGGAAATTAACCCTCCATCCCCATATAATCATCCAATCTGCGCTTGAAAACATTCAAGTTTGGGCTGTCTACAGTCTCAGGTGGCAAACTATTCCAATAATCCACCACTCTGTTAGTGAAAAAATATTTTCTAACATCCAGTCTGCACCTCTGTTTTTTAATCTTTAAATGTTGGCCTCTAGTTCTATTACTACCTTCTAACTCAAATAACTTGCTGAAATCCAATTTATCCATCCCAGAAAAGATTTTAAAAAGCTCAATCATATCTCCCCTCACACACCTTCTTTCAAATGAAAACATATTTAATACCCTCAGTCTATCTTCATATTCAAGGTGCTTCAGGGATGGTATTATTTTTGTTGCCCTCCTTTGTACTGACTCTAATAAGTTTATATCATGTCTAAAATGTGGTGACCATGCCTGTATACAGTACTCTAAATGTGGCCTGACATAAGAGTTGTATAGTTTAAGGATGACCTCCTTACTCTTGTAGCTAACATTTCTTTTAATGTAACCTAGCACCCTATTTGCTCTATTTTTTGCCTCAATACACTGCTTTGAAAATTTCAGTGACCTATCTACTACTACTCCTAAGTCCTTCTCATCTTCAACTGAATTAAGCCAATACCCATCCATCTCATAGCTAAATTCCCTGTTAACTCTCCCCATATTAATAACTTTGCATTTATTAAGGTTAAAAGTCATCTGCCACTTCTGAGCCCAAGCTAACAACTTATTTAAGTCACCCTGCACTTTAAAGCTACCCTCAACCTCTTTGACTACAGCTGCCAATTTAGTGTCATCAGCAAAAATTGATACTTTGCTATTCACACCTGGCCCAGGATCATTTACATAGATTATAAATAATATAGGGGCTAAAACTGATCCCTGAGGTACGCCACTAATAACATTCCTCCACTCTGACCTCACTCCATTCAGTACAATTCTCTGTTTCCTATTTTTCAGCCATTCAGTTATCCAATTTAAAACGTTCCCACATATCCCATGCAGCTTTAATTTATGAACTAGTCTTCTATGTGAAACCTTATCAAAAGCTTTGCTGAAATCTAAGTAGATCATATCAACTTTCTCACCCCTATCTAATTCTTTAGTTACATAATCCATAAAATCCAGTAAATTAGTTAAACACGATCTACCTTTTCTAAAACCATGCTGAGCATCATTAATTAACCTGCTACTCTCTAGATGATCAGAAAGAGCAAATTATAATGGGCTAAGGACTTACCTGGAGGCAGTTGTACAGAAACCAGGCAATGAAATCAATTCAGGAATAGATTCAATGATATCAGTTAGTGGAGACAATAATCACCAGGAGGAAGAGATTACAATTGAAGAGGAGTATGAAAGAATAATTGAGCAATTAATTACAGGTCAGATGATTAACATTACATATAAAGAGATTAGGACTAAAAATAATCACCCAAAATAGATGACAGATAAAATTAAGCATTATATTGGCATTAAAAAGGGCATTTATAGGAAAATAAAAAATGGAGAGGATCACTTAAGGCAGAGATATAATGAACTAGCAAGAGATGATAAAAAGTTAGTTAGAGTAGCAAGGAGAAATTATGAAATTAAAGTGGCAAATAGGGCAAAGGAAGATCCTAAAAGTTTTTATCAATTATACAAAACTAAGGTTAGAGATAAAATAGACCCACTTCTAGATTCCAATGGAGAATTAGTGAGTGATAAGGACTCAATGGCTGGAATGCTAAATGACTTTTTTCTCTCAGTATTTACACAGGAGGATACTCTAAATATACCCGAGGTGTCAATGATCTTTCGGGGTAATGATGAAGAGAAATTAAAGGATATCTTGATCACAAAGGAGATAGTGACAAAGGAAATTGATAAAATCAAAAGTAGTAAAGCACCCGGTCCTGATGAGGTCTTTCCTAGAATTTTGAAAGAATGTAAGGATGTGTTAAGTGAGTCCCTAGCATGAATCTTTAGAAAATCATTGGAGAGTGGCATTGTGCCAGTGGCATGGAAGAAAGCCAATGTGATACCTATATTTAAGAAAGGGGATAAAACAAATATGTCTAATTACAGACCAGTAAGTTTGACATCAGTGGTAGGGAAAATGATGGAATCTATTATAGCAAGGAATATTAGAGATCACTTGGATAAGCATAAGTTGATAAAAGAATCACAGCATGGCTTTAGTAAGGGTAAATCCTGTCTGACTAATTTGCTGTCTTTTTATAGTAAGGTGTATGAAGCAGCAGATAATGATGAAAACTATGATATTTTATACTTGGACTTTAGTAAGGCTTTTGATCGAGTGCCACACTTACGGCTTCTGAGCAAAGTTAAAGCACACGGGATCGATGGCAGTATATTTAGGTGGATTCAGTTATGGCTTGGTGACAGACAGCAAAGAGTTAGTATAGATGGAGTTAAATCTGAGTGGGGGTGTGTTAGCAGTGGAGTTCCGCAAGGATCTGTTTTGGGTCCCTTGCTATTCTTAATTTATATTAATGATCTTGACATAGGTATAAGTAGTGACCTGAGTAAATTTGCTGATGATACTAAGCTAGGTAGGGCCATTAGGGCTGATTCTGATGCTGTTGTAATGCAGGAGGAATTGACCATTCTGTCCGATTGGGCCGAGAAATAGGAAATGAAGTTTAACATAGACAAATGTAGTGTACTTAGTATAGGTAGAAATAATCCATTGAATAGTTATAAATTAAATGGGAGAATTTTAGGGAGGACTGATTGTGAGAGGGACTTGGGTATTTCGGTAAGTTCAGACCTTCGTCCTAGAAAGCAATGCCTAAATGCTAAGAATAAAGCTAATAGGATATTGGGATTCATTAGGAGGAGTGTAAGCAATAAGAGTGCTGAAGTCATTCTAAAACTGTATCTGGAGCTAGTTAGGCCTCATCTAGACTATGCAGTACAATTTTGGTCACCATATTATAGGAAGGATATTGATTTGCTTGAGTCTGTGCAGAGAAGGATGACAAAGATGATTGGTGGGCTAAGGAACTTACCTTATGGTGAAAGGCTCAGAAAACTAAATCTACATACATTGGAAAGGAGAAGAGTCAGAGGGGAATTGATTGAAGTCTTCAAATGGGTACAAGGATATAATAAGGGGAGCTGGGTAAGGTTCTTATACTTAGTGAACATGACAGGACACGTAGCAATGGGTTTAAGCTTGATAAGTATAGGTTTAGGAAGGAGATTGGGAGGAATTGGTTTACAAATCGTGTGGTAGATGAATGGAATAGGCTCACTAGACATGTGATAGAAGCCTCCTCTCTGGGTAGTTTTAAGAATAGATTAGATAAATATATGAATGAAGCTGCTAGATGGGACTGACTTTTTTATGTACATATGTATATATTTTTCTAAGGAGTTGGGAGATTATTTTGCGGTTGCATGAATGGACATAATCCTCTGGATGCATTTTATGTATATTGTAGATTAGATCTGACGAACTCCTGTAAAGGGTGACAATGTTGATGACTTTTCTCTGGTAAGAAATCTTTTGTGTGTTGAATGGAACAGGAGCTGCCAAGTGTAGGCCATGAATGGCCTTTTGCAGTCTCCTTCTTTTCTTATGTTATTAAATTCCCTTCTTAACCATCTTCTCAAGAATTTTACAGACTATAGAAGTTAAGCTTACCGGTCTAAAGTTATTTGGGTCCTCTTTGCTTTCCTTTTTAAAAATTGGCACTACATTTGCCAATTTCCAATCATTTGGTATTTCTCCAGACTCTAGTGATCTAATAAATATCTTCTCAAGAGCTACTGCAATACTTTCTACACCTTCTTTGAGTATCCTAGAATGAATGTTGTCAGGGCCAGATGCCTTACTAGAATTTAACTGCATTATAAGCCCTTTAATTTCTTCTCTGTCTATATTAATAGAATCTATCACTACTTCCCTTGACCTAGAATTATCATCAATTAATCTAACTGGTTTCTCTTCTGTGAATACTGAAGCACAATGATCATTAAGGACCTCAACTATTTCCTCATCAGATTCTTTCAAAACCCCTTCATATTTAATAGGCCCTATTTTATCACTGTTAGATTTATTATTGATTCTATAATAGCTAAAGAATTTTTTAGGATCTTTATTATTATTTTTAGCTAAATTAATTTTGGCTGTCCTTTTGGTCTTCTTAATAATCTTATTTAGTTCATTTCTGGTTGACCTATAATGGTTTAAATTATCTAAACTACTCTCACTTTGTAATCTCTGATATGCCCTTTTTTTCTCTGAAACTTTATCAGCTATTTCTTGATTCCACCATAATGGTTTCCTACATTTCTTCCTAATAGACTTCATCGGAATACACTGTTCCTGAACCATGTTTAATATAGTCTTAAAAATATCCCACATCTCATAAGTATTCTTTCCATGGAATTCTATATCACACCTAATCTGATTTAGCATGCTGCGTAATTTATCGTAATCTCCCCTATAAAAATTTGGAATTCTTGTGAAGTTTGTGGCTGTTTTACCCTTAACTATTTGCAAATTAAACCGAACCATATGATGATCACTATTTCCCAATGATTCCCCTACACTCAATCCTTGAACTAAGTGATCATCATTTGAAAGAATTAGATCTAATATATTGGCACCCCTTGTTGGCTTATTAACAAATTGGGTCAAAAAGTTATCCTCAAAACACTCCATAAACTTACAACTTGTTCTATCTCTTCCTATCATATTTTCCCAGTCTACAGAAGTTAAATTAAAGTCACCAAGAATAACTGTATCTTCTTTGCATCCTTTACTTATTTCCCTAATCATTAACTCATCGGGTAAATATGTAGATTAGCAGCCCGGCCGGAAAAAAAATTTGTGTGTAAATATTATCGTTCACTCGTGTCGGAATATTCATGCGCGTTTGAGTCCTTTTCGAATTATTATTCTATAAACAATTAGGATTATATACTGGGGGGCTGTGCCCCCCAGACCCCCCCCAATTTAATGAAACTCAGGATTATCGTAGTGTAGTCCCCCCCATTGTGTTTACCCCCACACGAGCCGTCAACTTAAATGTACTCCAAAAACTTGGAACACAGACAAAATAGTAAGTCCCATCATTCGAGCTGCCAATCTACATATTTACCCACGACTCTTCAACTATATCCTGGGAAATCTCAGGAACCTGAGTGGTATATCACCTGACAAGAAGAAAGTTCTTTGATATCAGAATTATAGATATATGGAATCAGCTGCCACTTGAGGTGGTTGACAGCAATAGTATTTTAAGTTTCAAAATTAGTCTTGATGCATACTTTAAGAGAAGGCTACCTGCCTCTTGAATTTTAATACCAAGGTAAGACCACCTGGATGAATGGTTGGACAAGAGCACAGACTGAACACCCATGGCAAGATACCCAATCTCTAATTCCAACAGCCTACTACATGGACCATGGAGGAAAGAGACCTGGCTGGCCTCAGTAGAGATCCATCTCATCTACGTCAATAACAGACGAAATACCAATTCAAGAAGTGCCTTAACAAATTAAGGTAGAAACCAAGTTGATCTATCATTGTCTATAGTTGAACTAAGTCGTTTTAGCTTTGCTCGGCTTTCGTCCTTATGGGACATTTTGACAAAGGAAAGCCCAATGCGTGAGGGAAGGGGAGTAAAATATAGAAAATAAGTGACAGTGAGTGAAAAAAAACAACCTAATTGAAGAGAGCGGAAGAATAGAAGCTTAGATGAGCAAGTCGAATCGCCGAATCCATGACATTCATCCTTGGTAGTAAAATAAAAACAAACTGACGTCGGCGATGACATGTTCGTAACACGCAATCGGAGACTCCTGATTTAATGTTTTACCCTTATATAATTAGAAACCTATTCAAAATAGGAAAATATGTATTAATCTTATAATGAAAGTAAAACAACCACAATGTGAGTGGCAGGTCTATTTAGGAACAAAAGTAAAAACGTGTGTCTTTAATTATGCTACCGACGACTGGTTCATAACACATTCACTGCTTACTTTGGCTTTACCCGTATATAATTAGCAAGCTATTAAAATTAAAATATGTATTAATTTTATATTGAAAGTAAAACAACCAAAAATATATGGGTAAATTTCCAGAACACCTCACCAAGATTTTTTGTCCATAAAATGTATTTTTCTGACGTTTATATGGGTCAGGAACGTAAATACCTCCGCACTTCGCTTTTTTTCTTGCGCCACACAACGTCTACCAACCCCTTGAAAGCATTGCAATTCTACTTCAAAACGTATTCAAAGGTAATTATAGTTTAAATTCCTTTAATGGCGGGTGAGGTTCTAACCCCACACCCTGATTATTTAATCAACTCATAGTATTGGAAAATCGAAAGCCGGATCAGCTGAGAAATCCGCCGCACAGATGTCATGGGTGGTGGATTCTCCACTTGAGTAATTCTGCGTGGCGGATTCTACAGTTGGAGCCTAAAGATTTAAAGTTGATATTATGAATTTTTGTATTAATAATCTAATCTACATAAAATCCAAATGATAAGATTTAAAGTAATAAGAGGTAAAAGATACTCTAATCTTATCGCCATATTCAACGAGGACAGTAAATCATAGCATTAACTTTGTAGATCCTCACAAGAGTGTGCATACCCAAGCTATATTGGAATAAACAGAAACAGAAAATTAAACATATGCGAGGTTGTCGAAGAAATCTATTAGTAACCTACGAGGAGCGGTCAATAAGTTTTGCAATTTAGATATAAGGAAAAGAGGTATGAGGAAAAGTGTTTTATTATTTTTCAATATAAATAGCCTCGACTTTAATGCACTTCCGCTACTTGTCCCTGAGGCTTCGAATTCCCGACAACCAGAAATCTCCTGATGTTGTTCAATCCACTCTTGGGTGGCAAGCTGGACATCTCCATCATCCCTAAACTGGCATCCACGCAGTGCAGCCTTGAGCTAGCGGAATAAAAAGTAGTCGCTGGGGGCCAGAACTGGACTGTAGGGGGGATGGTTGAGCTCCTCGAATCCGCACTCGTGCAGGGCAGCTTGTGCAACTCTGGCCTTGTGGACAGGGGCATTGTCGTGGAAGAACAGGACACCGAGTGTGAACTTGCCGCGCCGCTTCTGACGGATGCACTTCTTCAACCCAGCCAGTTCCTCGGTGTGATATTGGTCTGTGATGGTCCTTCCACGAGGCGCATAGTCCACTATCAACACTTCCTCAGAATCCCAGAAGATGGTGGCCATGATCTTTCCGGCTGAGGGTCGGGTCCGAAACTTAATGGGAGTCGGAGAGCCCCTTTGCTTCCAGGCCATGCTTTCGAGCTTGGTCTCGGGATCCCAGTGATGGACCCACGTTTCATCAACTGTCACCCTGCGTGACTCGAATCCCGCCGGGTCTTGTTGTACAGGAAAAGCAGCTCCTCCGAACTTTGAAGACGTTGAAGTCGATCATGGGGCGTGAGGTTTCTAGGAACCCAAAGGGCAGAGACCTTGGTCATGGCCAAATTGTTGTGGATGATGTTGATAACACTTCCATGTGATATTCCAAGTTCTCGCTCGATTTCTTCGACCTTTACTCGTTGATTTTCGAGGATCATCCTCTCCACACGGGCCACATTGTCCTCGTTGGTCACGTCTGACAGGCGTCCTGGACGGGGGTCATCTTCAAGGGACTCACGACCATGGCGGAACTCCCTATTCCAGCGAGCAATGGTTGCATAGGAGGGGGCGGTGTCTGTGTACACTGCAACCATGCGTTCATGGATCTATTTTGCATTATTTCCTTCATTGGTCAAATTTTGATCACTGCGCGGTGCTCAACCTTCTCCATTGTTGAAATATTTGTGACTGGTGATTTGCAATAAGCTACTGGTTCTTAAATAGACGAGGTAGGAGCGTGCGTCTGCAGGTCCTGACTTGTCATGACTTGTCCTAACACCCTTACAAACAGCCATCCATCTTCCTCTGTTTTGCCCTACCGATTCGCAAAACTTATTGACCGCCCCTCGTATTTAAGTGAAATGATGTGACGAGATAGGTTTGGAACCAATGCTTTCCAGTATTTATGCGAACATATAAGCGAACTATATTAATGATAGGTTTTTACTCTATAAAAAAAGAAAAATCATTCAATCTTTTATAATTATTTACTGTTTATTATGTTATCTTACATATTTAATCTGTATATAATAAAGATAAACAGTATTTGTTTTATGCTATTATATGCCATTAAATTATATATATATATATATATATATATATATATATATATATATATATATATATATATATATATATATATATATATATATATATATATATATATATATAAGCTTGGTTGGCAGCTTCTCCAGTTGAGTAATTCTGGTTGGCGGATTCTCCAGTGAGTAATTCTGGGTGGCGGATTCTCCAGTTGGAACATTTCTGGCCAGTTGGGCGGCAGATTCTTCAGTTGATCCCGAAAGCCTGCCATTAGCTCTGGTATTCGGTTAAGGAACCAAATGATAGGTTTTCGATGTAAAATGTGGTGCTCGTGTTATATAATAGGTTGGATGCTGACACCAATTTACAAGATTTAATAGGCCCAGCGAGAAATTCCACAATTGGACGCTCAGTGGATTTTTTAAATCTTAACAAATTGCCTTACATGTAAATAACAGAAATAATACGAGTATGTGTAATTTAAGAATAAGGAGATGAAAATATATATGTTAATTTGTAGGAAAAATAAGGAAATGAAAATACATATGTTAATACTACCGTAGCGATCGGTCGTGCTCTCAGCGAGCTCTCTATTCAGTGACGTTTTTTCATTTGGGATTTTTCAGTGTAATATATTTAAGTTCAGGAAGATAGTTAACTTTGAGTGTTAGGCATAATAACAAATTGCCTTACATGTAAATAACAGAAATAATACGAGTATGTCTAATGTAAGAATAGGGAGATGAAAATATATATGTTAATTTGTATGAAAAATACGGAAATGAAAATACAAATGTTAATACTACCGTAGCGATCGGACGTGTTCTCAGCGAGCTCTCTATTCAATGACATTTATTAATTTGGGATTTTTCAGTGTAATATATTTAAGTTCCGGAAGATAGTTAACTTTGAGTGTTATACATAATACTAAAGGAATTTTTAATTATATTTTGAAAAGTTTATCAGTATAGCTGTTGCTTTGGATGAAGTGAGTATGCTTTTTGATGTAAGCAGTGTGTATGTAGTTTGTGATTTTTGTGGTGTTGAAAGAAGAGCAAGTGTATCTGAATGTCCGGTGTGTTATGTGACTAGTGCAAATGTGGCTTTGGTAGAGGAAGTGAGTCGGTTGCGTGATGGGTGCCATATATTAAATGAGTTGGTGAATAAAGTGAGAAGGGATGCGAGTGTACGCATGGCGAATATGGCTGGGACTAGGAGGGTGGAAGGCCTAAACTAGGGACTGGAGAGAAATAAGTGATTCATGTGAGTGGAGATGAATGGTGGGTGATATAGCGTACGAAAAGTGCAGGCAAGCGGCTTAAAGGCTTCGTTTGAATGAGTCTTTTTTGAGACTCGGGATAGCGGAGTGGATTCGCCGCTGGCTAACAGTGGTCCAGCGACGCGGGAAGCTGTTCACAACTTGCCTACGCTATTATTTTTTTCCTTGCCCCTTTTTCTACTCCCCTCTATCTACAATGGTGCCCAGACCTGGAAGGGGAAGCGTTATCCCTTGGATAACATTTCCAAACGGGCTCTCTTCATTTCTTCAAAATACGCTCCGCTTCTAGGAGGGGAGTTGTATAGCGTACGAGAAGTGCAGGCGAGCGGCTTAAAAGCTTCGTTTGAATGAGTCTTTTTTGAGCCTCAGGATAGCGGACTGGATTCGCCGCTGGCTAACAGTGGTCCAGCAACGCAGGAAGCTGTTCGCAACTCGCCTACACCTTCATTTTTTCCTACTCCCCTCTATCTACAGTGAATATAGATAAAATATATAGGTTAGGACAGGTTAGGTCTGTGAGTAAGAGGGACGTGGAACCTGTTAGGTTGACTATACGATTCGATGCCCTGAGAGAGGAAGAGGTTGAAAGTGATTTGTCTGATGTGGTTGTGGCAGAAAGTGAAATAAGTGGTAGTTTGAATGAGAACAGGAGGGAAGGTAATCCTAGGCCTAGGGTGAAGAGGAGGATGACTGAGGTGCTTGTAATAGGTGACTCTTAGATTAGATATTTAGAAGGAAGTTGAGTACGAACACATGGAAGGGAGTGAGAGTTTGTTTGCCGGGTGCTGGTGTAAATGATGTGTCCAAGGGGTATGATAGTCTGGTGTCTGGGTGTGAGAGGGATGCGGTTGTGATTACGCATGTGGGAGTAAATGATGTAAAGGAGGTGGGTTCATGTGAGTTACGAGAGAGGGAAAAAAAGTTAGTTGAAAGGATGAGTGAAAGTAGAGTGACAGGCGTTGTTTCAGGTGTGCTTCTGAGATTGGATGTGGGGATGAAATGGTTATCTCGTACAATTGGACTGAATAAGTATGTGAAAGGCCTGTGTGAGGAGTCAGGATTAGTGTTTGGAATGGGTTTTACGGCAATAAGGCATTGTATGCATTGGATGGACTCCATCTATGCCGGGCTGTGGTTGACGTGTTGTGGCAGGAGTTAGATAGTGTCGTTGGGTCTTTGCGGTCAATAAGTTCTGCGAATCGGTAGGGCAAAACAGAGGAAGGGGGATAGCTGTTTGTGGGGGTGTTAGGACAAGTTATGACAAATCAGGACCTGCAGCCGCACGCTCCTGCCTCATCTATTTAAGAAGCAGTAGCTGATCGCAGATCGTCAGTCACAATTTTTTTCAACAATGGAGAAGGTTGAGCACTGCACAGTGATCAAAATTTGACCAAGGAAGGAAATAATGCAAAAGAGATCCATGAACGCATGGATGCAGTGTACACCGACACCGTCCCTTCCTGTGCAACCATTGCTCGCTGGAGTAGGGAGTTGCGGCATGGTCGTGAGTCCCTTGAAGATGACCTCCGTCCAGGACGCCCGGCAGACGTGACCAACGAGGAAAATGTGGCCCGTGTGGAGAGGATGATCCTCTAAAATCGACGGGTGAAGTTCGAAGAAATCGAGCGAGAACTTGGAATATCACATGGAAGTGTTATAAACATCATACACGACAAATTTGAACCGTGATCAAGGTCTCTGCCCCTTGGGTCCCTAGAAACCTCACGCCCCATGAACGACTTCAACGTTGTCAAAGTCCACAAGGCCAGAGTTGTACAAGCTGCCCTACTCGAGTGCGGATTCGAGGAGCTCAACCCCCCCCCCCCTCCCCTACAGTCCACATCTGGCCCCTAGCGACTACTTTTTATTCCGCCAGCTCAAGGCTGCACTGCGTGGAGGCTGGTTTGGGGACGATGAAAATGTCCAGGAATGGATTGAACAGCAGTCGGGAGATTTCTGGTTGTCGGGAATTCGAAGCCTCAGGGACAAGTGGCGCAAGTGCATTGAAGTCGAGGGTAGTTATATTGCAGATTATGTTCAAAGAGCTTGTTCTTTCCCAGACGGACTAATGGCTATAAATACTACAGAGATTGGTTAGTATATTCTCCAGAAACTGGTCGTGTATGTAGCGGTTTACACCCCTACAAATGTAAATATTTATTTCTTACTGTAAATATATATATATATATATATATATATATATATATATATATATATATATATATATATATATATATATATATATATATATATAATTTCAAGAGGGGTTGGTAACCCTGACTTAAATCGGGAGAGCGGTACACTCGATCTCCCAAGCGTCTTAAAATAAGCCATGAGGCTTCATTCTCTTGACTGTGCTTCTTTGGTCACCAGGTCTGTAAAGATTCCAATTGTTTTTGTAGCTTAGGCTAAATATTTCCCAGATAGAATCCCGAATTAATGCTTTATTCTTTTGTTTCATTTGCATACCCATTCAACTCCGTTATAATCCAATTGTCGTTTATTATAATCCAATTATCATTTACTTTAATCCAATTATCATTTATTATAATCCAATTATCATTTACTATAATCCAATTATCATTTATTATAATACAGGTATCATTTATTAATTATACCACAACATTTTTATCAATTATAACTCCATTTATGTATATCTATTTACCAATTATATAAATCCATTTATTTAATTCAATTTATAATCCAATTACGTAAATCCATTTCAAATTAATTCCTTGTGTATGTATTATTGCTAAAGGCTATGCATTCCAAAGTTCTGTTAACTCATTCAATTTTAATTCACGTGTAATTCTCAATCTAATCATAAATTGTTACTTTATAAATTTACCCTTAAATAATCTAACTGTGTTTATTCAATAATATATATTTTTCCAAGACTCTTTGTTTTTAATTTGCGTATTTTCCCAACTTCGCCTAGATTTATCCCTAAGGAATTCGTCTGCAAAATTTAGACTCATGTTATCATTTAACAATTCATTCCTTTGAATAACTAAATATAGGTTCTGTGTTTATTGTGGCCTAACAGCTATCTATGATATTACCACAATATTCATTTAAAACCTCTATGTATAGTGTTTTGTGTGCAAACTCTTTTCAAATTTGTCTACACCATTATCATCAGATGGATTTTGTGATTGTCGCAGCACCGATTTAGTTCAAAGTCATGACAACTCTGTAGACCTTTTCTAGCAAACCATATAAAAGAAATGGGGAATAAAGGATCAGGTGTGACATCCTATCTTTCTAAAATAATATGTCATTAATTTATCCAGATGATGGGATATAAAGTAAGAGAATCAATCTTGGATGATTTAAAAAATGCACGGTACTTCAGTTTATCTGTAGATTCCACTCCACACCTGTTCCATATTGATCAGCTCACTGTAATGGGCTCCCTATTGAACGTTTTCCAGCCTTCCTAGAAATGGGTAGTCACATAGGGGAAAGTATGGCTAAAGTGGTGCATGACTACCTTACAAATGAATGCAAAATAGATTTTAGTAAGTGTCGAGGCCAGTCATAGGATAATGCTGCCAATATGTCTGGCAAATACAAGGGTATGCAGAAAAAAATATTGAAGATTAATAAGTATGCTATGATATTCCATGTACCGGTCATTCCTTGAATCTTGTTGGTAGAGCAGAGGTTGACCGTTGCTTAGATGCAGTTAACTTTTCGGGAATTGTTCAAGAAATATATAATTTCTTTTTATCATCTACACATAGATGGGCAGTACCGTTGTCATTCTTCAAATATGATTCAAAAGCTCCAAAGTCTCTGTCAAAGACTAGATATGAAGCATATTCAATGGCCACAAGTGCAATACTTTATAGTTATAATGGAATAATTTCTGCATTGCTTCAGCTGCATATTGATACTACAGAGAGGGCGAAACAAGAAATCAAGCCATAAACATTTCGAATAAAATGGAGGAGTTTGAATTTATGGTAATGTTATATTTGTGGTTATTTGCTGAATGAATTTCACAAGACTAGTCACTCACTGAAACCCCCCCCCCCCCCCCCCCCAAATTAGCCTAGATGTATGTAGGAAATTGTACCTTAGATTAACCTTAGAGAGTTTGGACTCTAAGGAAGCAATCAAATTCTCTCTTCGTACTCTTCTTCGAGCAGGGCCACACCTCGTTGAAGATACTCCTATACGTAGTTTTGATAGCTTATTTTTTCTATGATGCTGTCTGAATTTGCTGCTGTAGAGTAACAACTAAGCAAGAAGTTTTGGTTCATCTAGAAGGTGTGTTAAGAATTTATCTAGGGCAGTTTTAAAATTTTCAATTGATCCGGTTAAATCTCGCAGCATCCGATGTAGGGTATTGGATAACCTAGCGCCGTATCGGAATAAAGAGTTATGCTTCGGATTTTGTTACAGGTTCCAAAGGTCATTTTGTCGAACAGGCAAAGAAAAAATTGCCTGATGTTGATTACAAGAAAAACAGATCTAGAAGAAGGCATATAGATGATACAGGTGAAGATGAAGATGGTGCTTTAGAGAAACTAGAGCCAAGAAAAAGTTCCGAATCAAAACATTTATACCTGTGATGGATGCATTAGAGTGAAATCTGGCACAAAGGGCATCAGTATACAATGATGATGCAAAAAAAGTTTTCATTCTTAACAAAATTAGATACCACAGAAGAAGAGATTCGTGAAAGAGTTAGTGATTTATGCCAAACATATCCTGAAAATGTGGATATGAACCTTTTTGGAGAACTCAAGCATTCTCATCAATATGTTAGACATAGTCAAAGCCATGGTTCACATGAACATGATAGTCTGACACATCATGATCTGTACCAAGTAATATTTCACGATCATGTCCAATCAGCATTCTCTAATATAGAAGCAATTTTGAGAATGTTCGTTAGTATGATGATTTCAAATTAATCTGGAGAAAGATTCTTTTATCAGCTGAAGAGGATAAAAAATGAATTTAGAACAACAATGACTCCAGATAAATTAAGTTCCCTCAGTCTCATGTGCACAGAAAGTGACAAACTACGCAGATTATCATTTGATGATATCATCAGTGACTTTGCTATAGCAAAGGAAAGAAAGAAAGTGTTTTAGTTTAGATCATGTTTGTGTTCTGTTTGTATACACAGTATACAATAAATCTTGATAAAATTATACATTTAATGGGTATTGGGTAGATGAATTAATATAATTAGTCCTTATAGAAAGTTTCTAAAGACTAGATTATAAGCCTCTGTAAATTGTGTTTCTTAAAGAATTTTTTTTTTTTACCTAGAGTGTATGCATTATTAAGTTTTCTATGAATAAAAAATAATTTTAAGTTAGAGGTTAATAATTATTTCACTATTAATATGCTTCTTCTTAATTGTATTTCACTTCAACATTTACTTTGATAAAATGCATATTTTGTCAAGTGCAAATGGCTTTAGATATCTCTTAGGTCCAAAAATTACCATATAGTATATTAAACACAAAAAAAACAGCGACAAATCTAAATCCGGCCTTGCCAGTTGCCAAAGGTCCTCACCACCCGCCGTGCGCTGCGCAATAGCAACGAGGACTCTTCAATATACTCGCTATTGTGACTAATGATCAAGCTCTTACAAACCGAGTAACTTTTACCTCCACTTCCCTATTGGATAAACCACCTTTTACCATCATTTTTCATCATTCATAAACCGATCCCTCACTTACGTATAAACATGCCACATATAAAAAGGCAATCTATCTCCTATAAAAATACTAGAAGTTGATTAAAAAAAATGGGGTATGGGGGAGTAAATCCCCTTACCATTAAAAGGGGGCATGGTCGAAGCAAAGCCCCAGATTTAGAATATAATTACCTTAGAATGCGTTTAAAGTCGAATTTCAATGCTTTCAAGTGGGTGCCAGATGTCGTGAGGTGTATTTAATATTATGAAATATAACTGAAATCAAACCTTTTGTCCGGAAAGTGAATTGCAGGGTTAATGATGATTATACTCACGTTTCTGACCACCTAAAACGTCAGTAAATGCAGTTTGTATAAAAAAAATTCGTGGTGGAGATGTTAAGGAAATTTACCAATATGAGTGTCAGCTGTCCTAATTATTAGCTAAAATAAAAATGGCTTTACTGACTTTACCGATGACGCTTGTTACTAACCAGCATTCGCTAATTGTCTGATTTGATGTTTTAACTTTTATCTTTAATTAAATTTAAATAATTTATATAATTGCCTGAAAGGCAACAATTATAGTACCAAATAACTAATAATGTTACTATTGCTTGTGTGGGCTGGATAAGCTCTTAGAGAGTAGTATGATTACTAAGGGTGATTTATCACCGACTTATGGTACCACTCTTGGGGCAATCAAATGGGTTTCTTGATTCAGCTTGGCAGCGGCCGCTTTGTTTCTACTGTGAGTGTCTGGTATTCGCGAGGAACTGACTCTAAAAGAGTAGAAAGCGCTCTTCTTGCTTGATTTTAGGCTGGGTAAAGGTAATCACAAATTTCTTCAAAGGTAAAAGGAATCTTGGAGCTGGATTCAATATTCTTTATTCGGCGGAAACTTGGAAGCCCTTCAGATGTCTTTTCTTGATAAGAGAATTCATCCTTAAGCGCCTTCAAGCACCTGTTTTACAAATACGGCCTGCATACATGCGGCATTTTAACATACACAAATAGAATAAATTTTTACACATTTAATTAGTTCCTACAATATTAAATTTATTCCTTCTACTTACATTAACATTATTTTATAGTAAAATTGTTTTTATTTTAATCAAAGATATCTTATCTAGCAGATGCAAAACAAATCCATTATATTAATTTTTTTCAAAAGTCATACCTTCATGGCTGCCAAATGTCACCATTTCTCTTATTTCAATGCTCTAAAACAAATATCCTTTATCGTCAATAAAACTCGGTTTATATTAAATATATAGAGGAAATAAGATTGTAATGATTATCTAGGGACTTTTACACTAATTTTATATTTACTAAACCAAAATTACTATATTCCAGTCTTTCGTTTCTTTTTTAAGATCGTTTAAAGTTTCTTCTAATAGCAGAAAGAAAAAATATTTATATATTGGTAAAAATAAGGAAGTGATTGAAAGAATGACAATAATTTTGAGAAATATGACTAAGCTGGTTAATCTAGTTATAATGCAAAATCGAGGTATTTACGATTTGCGAACAGTGCTCTTTCTAGAGCACTTATCATTCGGATTTCCCTTCATCACATGCAGTGGCGTACAGTGACTTTTGAAGATGAGGAAGCAATTCAAGTTTTACAAAAATAAATATCTTAATTGAAGTAAATATGCTGTTCATTAAAAATAACTATAAAATTGTAAGCTCCTCACTTTATTTATGTTTTTTTAACTTTATTTAAATTTTAAAATAGTTTCTGTAAGTATGCACAACCAGCTAGCCAAGATGTTCTATCATATTGGCCTACAATGTATTTGCGAGTGTAACACTGTTTTGGATGACAGACCTAGTGTTGGGGTTGGCCTACCTTTTTTAATAATAGTTTTTCTTTCATTATAAGTCATCGCACTGAACTTCCCTTTTAATAATTTTTCAATAATGCAATCGCATTTTCTCCTAACTTCATCTGCATCCATTTTATTTAAAAGGGTGTTATCACTTAAAACAATGAATTAACAATACACCAAATTTATTTAAGCACTGCCCCAGGGCTACTGATCTTAAAGATACGAAGGGTGACTGGTAGGCCCGCCATAATCGCGGAAATATTGACAAATTTTTTAAGATATAAGAGCTTACTGAGAGAAGGCATTTTTGGACTTTCCTTAACAGTTACCTCACTTAAAAATCTGCTTAATCAAGATTGGTTGAATTTTGTATAATTATGACTAGATGGAATGACTATTTATGTAGCTGTATTTTGTGGTTTTGGGATAGTATTAGCAGTCATTATTCAAGAAGCAAGAAGTTATCCTACCGTTCGCCTTTTCGAGACTTGTTTCTTGCAAATTACGACGGAATAAAGATTCTAGCTGAATTATTTCCTTTATCCTAAGGAAGTTCGTTTGATCAACTTAACCCAGCCTGCTACACGAGAAGAGATCCCCTTTTCGCACTTTACATAAAAGGGGCATATAACGTCCGAATACCCATACCTATACTATCATTGAAATTAAGAAAAGAAAAAAAAGGAGTAGAAATCTCGACGAAACGGATGTATTTCTTCAATTGCAGTCAGGCTCATCAGGATCTAACGCCAATTCGATTGCAAGTGAACGGTACTGTATGACGTATATAATTATAGGTAAGCATAAATGTGAGAATAAAATTGATATTGCTTTCATTTTAATGGTTGGGGTGTAATTTTCTTTTCTTTTCTTCTTAAATAGGGAAAGCATTGCTTCCCATATTTTCATTGACTGCACGCCACTGCTCACATGCTATTTATGATTTAACGTGAACCCATAATAAGATTATATAAAACTTTAAAGTGCTCATTATTTTAGGTATCTTTGATTGTCTCATTCAATCTGGCAATGTGAGCACTACATTACCACTGACCACTCACGCAGTTATAATGTAATTTAGTCGTAATTTTTACTGTCACAGTGTCACCAACGAAAATTAAAATGGCACGACATATCACACTGTGTGCGCCACTCGGCCACTAGCCGCACTGGACGTGCCAACAGCCAAGACACTGAGGCTCTTTCCCGTGGGAAAGCGCTGAGATCTGGGGTCAGCCTTCTAGCCGGAGTAGACAATAAGCTGATCCCAGCCAAAATTCTGGCGCCAAATCAGGAAACTGAAAGGATTTCAAAGAAAGGAAAAAGGCTCAGAACAAAGAGGACGGGAAATATATAGAGCAATCAGTGGTTTTAGAGGGAAGATTCAGAGCATACTGGAAGAATGTTTTCTCTATCACCGAAGAAGACAACGAAGAGTTCGACCAGGAATTCGAGGGCCATCTCATTGACAATCTGAATCAGAAAATCCACACCACCACGCGGACATAGGAAGAGAGATGATGGTTGGTGTTGAATTTGGACTTTCAAGTTGTGTCCATTGATGGTGTTACTTCTTATTGGTTATAACATTGCCTTCCCACATGTTAAACATTCTTTACTGTAGTTGATGTTATCAATATTCTTGAGGATCTGAAAAGTTTGGAAATAGGGGGGAAATAGGAGCGCGGAAACGCCTTTTCTCATGTGTCATTCACCACTCGCATTCTCTTCCGGGGTGAACGCTCCATCCCTTGCTCAATTCAAAGCTAGGCTATCCTTACATCTCCATGAAATACTATTCTCAACCTAGCAATATTCCCTTAACTAATCCAACTTATAAGAATATAAGAATAAAGATGGCATAGGTCCATTAGTGTCCTAGGGGAGATCACTTGTCAAGGATGAAGATATAGTCGAAGTTCTAAGTAAATATTCCAGTTTAGTATTTGTTAAAGAGAATTCAATACCAAATACCAATGACCTTGATAGCAGGACAGACTTAACAACCAATGCTATCTGTTTTGACCCGGATGAAATAAGGCACGCTATATCCTGTATGAAGCCAAATAAGTCTTCAGGGTCTGATGAAGTTTCTATTAGAGTACTTCAAGAAAATTAATTTTATTTAGCCTGGCCTTTGAGATTAATATTTAACAGATCCGTAGGATATTGTGAAGTACCAATTGAGTGGAAGTTGGCGATTGTTGTTCCAGTTTACAAAAAGGGAGGCAAAGATGATGTTAATAATTATCGGCCTGTCAGTCTTACTTCCATTGTTTGTCAAGTATTAGAAAAACTGATCAAATCTAGGTTATATGGGTTTCTTATGGATAGAAACTTGCTAGATAAATCTCAACATGGCTTCAGGCCAGGTAAATCATGCTTGACTAATTTACTGTATTTCCTGGAATACATAACAGATAATTTGGACAAGGGCGAGGATATAGATATCGCTTATTTGGATGTTAGGAAGGCATTTGATACAGTGCCTCACATACAGCTGTGTATTAAGTTGAGAGAAAGTGGTTTCTCTTTTATTTTATGCATTTGGATTCGAGAATGGCTCAAGAATAGGAGCCAAAGAGTAATTTTAAATGGTACTAAATAAAAGTGGACCCCTGTGCTTAGTGGAGTACCTCAAGATTCTGTTTGGGGTCCACTGTTGCTATATTTTATATAAATTATTTAGAGAAGGGATTGTAAAGCAAAGTTTGGAAGTTTGCTGATGATACCAAAATAGTGGCCAGAGTAACAAGCATTGAAGGAGCAACCCATTTTCAAAAGGATCTAGGTAAAATCTTAGGTGGGTCAGATAGCAAATATATGAAGTTTAATTTAAATAAATGCAAAGTAATGCATATGGGTGCACATAATATGTCATTTTGTTATGATCTAAATGGTAACCTGGCTGGAAGAAGTTTCAGAAGAAAAAGACTTGGGAATAACCATTTCCAGTAATGCTAAAGTTCACAAATAATGTCTTCAGGCTAGGAATAAGGGTAATAAAATATTGGGAATAATCAGGAGAAATGTGAGTTATAAAAGCAAGGATATGATTTGTAGGCTCTATAATTCGTATGTTAGGCCTCACATGAAATATTGTGCTTAAGCCTGGGACCCTTATCATGAGCAGGATTTGGATATGCTTGCGGGTGTTCAGCGAAGGGCCACTAAGCTTATTCCAAGACTCAGTAGGATGAGTTATGAGGAAAGGTTGAAGGAGTTAAATATGTTTTCTGTTAGGCGTAGGTTTCTTAGGGGTGATAGGATTTATACCTATAGGATACTTTTCAAGAGTTTTTTTAATTGTCAGGTATAAACTTAACAAGGGGTCATGAGAAGAAGTTATTAAAAATGAGGTCCATTTTGAATATTCGTAAGTACTTTTTTAGCCAAAGAGTAGTAAACTTTTAGAATGATTTGCCTGCAGAGGTGGTTAACAGTGACTCACTTAGAATTTTTAAGGATAGGTTGAATAGATACATGGATAGTTTGGAAATTATTTGACATGGACTGTTTGGTTTGCATAATTTATTGTCACTTATAAATATTGCTCAGCACTGACTTGGACTCTATGGTCTATAAATTGTGTATATAGTTGGGTTTGTAAACTTGTAAATATTTGACATCAGGCTTTGGAGAAATAGTGTTAACTGGGATATGTATATAAACTTAAGGTCTACCTTGACAGGCTCCAGTGGCTTTTAGTGGTCCTTCCTTTTCTTATGTTCTTAATAACAACGGAGGACGTCATGGCCACTGTGAAAGCCTTCAAACAAAGTGCACCAGGCTGGACAGGCATCACCAAAAACAATCTGGTGAACACCCCACAGCAGATCATTCAGGGAATCACTAATATCTTTAACGCCTCCCTGAACACGGGCTACTTCCCCGGCGGTCTAAAGGTGGCTAAAATCGCCTTTATACCCAAGGCTGGTAAGACTCCAGATCGACTGGTAAATTACAGGCCAATCTCCTTCAGTTTGTGGGTAAAGTCTACGAAAAACTCTTAGCTAATCGGCTTCAAGACCAACTAGCCGAACTGGGAGCTCACAACCCCCAACCGTACGGGTTCTTCAAGGGGCGAGAAACGGAAACTGCCCTCGCCCTCCTAACGGAGAAAATAGCCCACTGCAAAGCCGAGGGGAAATACGTAGACGTAGTGCTGCACGATGTACAAAAGGCCTTCGATAAGGTTTAGCTGAGGGGTCTCCAATTCAAGATCATGAAACTCAAGCTAAACCCTCTCCTGGAAAGGAACCTCTGTGATTATATCATGGAGAGAAAAGTCCAAATCTCCATCGATATCTTTTCAGGACCCGAGTTCAAACTCGAGGCGGGAGTTCCACAAGGCAGCTGCGTGAATTCGTTGCTATACATCGTGTACACAATAGACTTCCCTACTCCGGTACGGGACAACACGATGTATCTGCAATTCGCATATTACATCACACAAATTGTTCCTAGCTCCTATAGAAACGCTGGAGTTCAAGTAAAGGGTACAGCTGCCGAAATAAACAACATAAACAGATATGAAAGTATGTGGAAGATTAAAACTAACCGCCAAAAATTCCAAGTAATCCCAATGAGCCGTCGGAAAATAGATAACGTCATCGTGAACGACGACCTATACCCGTACTCAGAAGAGGGTAATGTCATGGGTTCACGATTCACCAAGTCTGGGTACAAAACCTACATTAACGCAAGAGTCTACCTAGCCAAAAGGCAACTTCAGAAACTATATAGGTTCCGAAACCTTAACGTGCCAAACAAGAAAAAGCTGCACACTGCCTTTGCTACGCTCCGTCCTGGTGTACCCAGCAGTGATAACGCAAAGGCAAGTTGTACCTCTTTCAGGACGATGCAGAGAGTACAAAATAATGCCTCCTTGCTAATAACTGGCGCTAGAAGAAGCGACCGTATTAGGCAAACACTCTTGCACGAAAGAGCAGGTCTTAAGCCAATCAATATGGAAGTTCAAAGGCTAGGGAGAAAGACTTGGGAAAAGATAGGACGAACAATCACCCCTACACTCAACAACGACAATATCGCAATCCCGCAGCAGAAGCAACACAAAGTTGCAAGAACATCATTATTCATAAGAGGAAGAATCTGCGTGGGACAAGCGATAAAACTGATATACAAATAACCAAGAAATGACCAAGAACGAGAAATACAAGGCCGGAAAAAAACGAATAAGGAAAATCAATTTAGACGAAAATTAGACAAGGAAAAAAACACACCGAATATGACCAAAATAAATAGAAAAACAAACAACAAAAATGGGTTAAATGCTCAATATATATAAAAGGAAACAAGAAACAAACAAAATAAATAAATAAAAACAAAAGGAGAAGAGCTCATCAAAGGAAAAAGAAATAAAAGTAAAAAATTAACTAAGAAACAAAAAAAACAAAACAAAAGAGGTGAAGTGCCCACAAAAGAAAAAAAAATTAAAAATAAAATAACTTAATGAATGTTAGCAAAAAATAAACATGAAAGGCTAGAAAACTACGACGGAATAAATAAAACAAAACCAATATATATATATATATATATATATATATATATATATATATATATATATATATATATATATATATATATATATATATATATAAGGAAGAATCAGACCGGCCTTGTCAGTCAAAGAAGGCAACACAAGAAGAAGAAAAATATAGGAGAATTACCAAGGCGATGCCCTCACAACCAGAGTAACTAAAATAACAAAACATCTTCACCCCTATCATATATTTCACCACTTAGCTCATCATCACTACCATCATCATCATCATCATCATCATCATCATCATCATCATCATCATTTTTCATTATTGACTGCTCAGACACCATTGAAGAAACAACGCCAATTCAGGGGAAAGTTGACACCCGATAAAGGACGTACATGAAAAGGAAAGCGACCTAAAAAATGTGAAATCTTTTTCATTTTTTCCCACGGGAAATTAGAAGAGAATAATACATTTGGAGCTGTTAATAGGCGATACATCAACATTTTCATTTTTTATTATTCGACCTCTTGGAACTCTTGGGCGGAGTAAATCGCCTATTTACATTCAGCTACTCGCTAAAGGAGGTAACGGTTTCGAAAGGCGGAAAAAGGCTTGTGAGCACCGCCAACTAAAGATAAAAGTCTAACGGGGAATTTTCATTCACACTTAAGAAAGAAATAATACTATAATTTTTATTCGTACGGAAAAGATAATACTACAATTTTTATTCGTTAAGAAAGAGATAATACTACAATTTTATTCTGAGAGTTAATAATTAAATAAGTTTTTAATATCTCATTGCTCCCTTCAAAACACTTATTGATTTCCCTTTTCATGGAATGTTACTTTGGTTTACTGTGAACCAATTATAAAATTTTATAAGACTTCAAAATGCTCATCTTTGAGGTGGTTTTGAGTCATATGCGGTTCTATAATATGGTTGCAGTACCACAGGAGAACACTAGTCGGTTTAAGTTGAATGGCGTAGACAGAAATTTTATAGAAACTATTTTTTATGAGCTAAATACGCATATGATAAATAATCTGAAGTTGTTTACTATTATAAAGATACCTCCATATTTATTTAAGTGATTTGGGCGTTTTCTTTTTGACACTCGGTATTATTTTGTCGTTTGCATATTATTTATTGCATTGCTTTCTCAAATCCCACCAGCTTAAGAAACACCCCCCAAAAAATCCATTCATTTAACCACTTCCATTGGGAAGTTTTCCAAAGGGGTGATAATCAATATAAGGAATAGTGCTCTGTTAAGATCACTTATCCATAAGGATTCCCTTACAACAAATGTTATATTTCGGGGTGAACGTGTGAACTCATTATAAGATTTTATAAAACTTCAAAGTGCTCATTTTTAACGTGTCTTTGAGTGTCTTATTACATCCTACGATGTGGTATCTTACACTATAACACTCCCCTTCGAGAAAACGGAGTTTACATTTTGTCTGTATAAATATTTCACAGACGCATATATTATATATAAATTACCATAAAATAGAATAAGTTGCAACAGGATTTATTTTTATTCTATTTACTATTTTTTTCCCAGGTTAATTTATATTAATATTTTTATTTTAGGCGTTAATAATTTTTAAAACTATTTTAGGTATTATTACAAATTATTTGGAGGTAATTTTTTTCCGGCATAGGATGCATCATCGTATTTTACATTGATTCCTTTGTAATCCGTCGGTAAGAACATTTCGCGATCTCCGTGACCTTCCTCGCTAGAGGGCATATTCCTGCAGCTGAGACATGGTGGCCTAAGAAATCAATTTCCTACTTTATGAATATTCGAACTTTTCTATTAAAAATTGCCGATTATTGTCCGCCAGTATTTTAAAGACTGTCTAGATGTTCTCTGTGATCATTTATAATATCTGAGAAGATTAGAATGTCGTCGATATAGACAAAAGCGAATTCCAAGTCACGAAATAAAATGTGCATTTGGCGTTGAAACGCGCAGCTTGCATTATAAGACCAAACAGCAATCTTAAAAAATTCCCAGAGCCCAAAGCAAGTTAAGACAGAATTTTTTTTCTATATCCGCTTGATTCATTGGAATCTGGTGGTATGCTCTAACCACATCTTGTCGCCAGATAACTACTTTAGCATTGAGATGATTACCCATGTTCTGAATTCTTGGCAGAGAATAACGGTCGGGTTTTGTTATTGCGCTGAGGGAGCGAAAATCAGCAACAACTCTATATTCGCCTGGGAACTTCTTTTGCACCATATGAATGGGTGACGGCCATGGTGACTTTGATGGACGCACCACATCTTTTTTCAATAAACCTGAATATTGCTTTAGCATTTTTTAACTTGTCTCTTGAAATAGGCCTTGGACGTGCGAGAGTTGGTAGATCGCTACCAGTTTCGATTGTGTGTACAACTGAGTTAGGTGGGTAAGAACTGACATCTACAACCCTTGGGTTATATATATATATATATATATATATATATATATATATATATATATATATATATATATATATATATATATATATATATATATTTGAATTTATGCAAAAATGCCTTGCAAATGGTTGGGTGATACGAGCCTAGTCTGATTATCAATGAGGATGCCACAATCCCAATCCACCAAAAGATAAAAATGCGCAAGAAAATCGGCTCCTAACAATGGTGAAGTAGTATCCGCAACTACGAACATTCATCTAAATGAACGACGCTAACTAGGAAAAACTATTTCTAATTGCACTTCACCGTGTACTTTTATTTTTCCTCCAAATGTAGTTGATATAATTACAGTTGAGTGACGCATTTAAAAATAAATTGCGCAAGATTGAACGGAATTGTGGATACGCTTGCACCTGTATCGATTAAAAATTCCCTGCTATTATTATTTCGTCTTGCAACGACTGAGTAATATGGGTACGCCGGTTGTCGCATTTACTGCGGCCTGCCGTTTTAGTTTTTCGAGGGGGCTGGATAAGATTGTCTGGATGATGGTTGCATTTGTACGTTTTCACCTCGCTTTGGCCATCTGTACCACGATTTAAATATTTAGCATTCGATCCAAGATACAAATATGAACGACACACAACATGCTTTTGATTAATACGGAGACGTCGGGGGTCCTAATGGTATACATTTTGTATTATCACTTTATAATTATACTACACAAAATTTGATGATTAATATCAGGGTACGCATTGATGGGCACTAAACGCGCACTTTTCGTATATTGCACATTATTGATCTGACTATTACACCAATCATTAACACTGAGAGCACTTATATTGGGAAACGATGTGGCACTACTTTCATCTTTATTACTGTTCTTTACACTAAAACACTGTGCTCTATAAAATAGCATTAATTCGTCTGCAAGTTTCCTTAATTGGGCGAGAGTTAAATCCATCTGCATAGCGATGATGTGCGTGATGTTCATTGGTAAGGACTGTCCTTCGTAGCTATTCGCGAAAAAATCCGATTTGGGGTTTTGATTCGAACCGTGCACACTGAAGCAGCGAGCAACAGCTTTAATCTCAATTAAACCGCCCCTTAGACCACTCGGATACGCCGAAGACAAAAATCTTCCGAATAGACAGGCTTTAAGGGCACGCTTCACATGGTCGATTGAGATTGAGAAAGAGAGAGAATTAATTGGGAATTCAAAGGACAAAGGAGAAATTTAGTTAAACACGCGACGAATACACAATGTATATCTCTCATGACCGCGAGAGAATGATGAAATAAATCCAACACACCGAGTAGTCTATGAGGCGGTTTAATTGAGATTGAAGCAGTTTGCTCACCGCCTCAGTGTGCATGGTTCGAATCCCACCCCAGGTCGGATTTTTTCGAAGTAGGAAATAACTATCTCCGAAGAAAAATTTTCCGTTTTCTCTTTCTTGCGGTGTGTGGGATTTATTTCATTATTCTCTCGCACTTATGAGAGATATACATTATATATATATATATATATATATATATATATATATATATATATATATATATATATATATTAAAGCCAGAAACAGTATTTGGAAATTTGGAACATATTTATATTTTGGAACGTTTCGAACATTAGCTATGTTCATCTTCAGCCTATAATGGAGTAAGACAATATGAAAGCAAGCAAGCTTAGAATACATAAAGAGATATGTTTTTTAGTGACTGACAATAAGTTTAAAGTTTGTTGAATTTGAGAGAAAATAATGCGACAATGTAATAATGAATAAATTTAGAGTTTCGTAAATTTTCAAGAAAACAATGCAAAAAATTACCGAGAGGACAATGCGAAATTACAAAGAAAAACACTGAAACATTAAAGAATAACAATGCCAAATCTCCAGTGAAAGTTATTGATGAAGACCACCCCAATTCCATAGAAAGAGATGCATCAGATAACGCAGTCGGTACCACCTTATTCTAGTGCGGACGACCAGTGGCTTTCTTCTCACGCTCATTGAACCAATCAGATAAGAGACACCATATCGTTGAAAAAGAAGTAGATGTGGTGATAGAGAGCATACGTAAACGGAAAGTCTTTTAGTTGAGAGACATTTTAACGTAGCAACTGATCAAAAGGCAGAGCTGTGTCATTCATGTTTGATGCCAATGTAAAAGGTAAAATAAAGAATGACAAGATCACGCGCTGACGAATGGAATTACTTCCATTTTCCTTCGATATTCATCATCACCAGGGTCACGAAAACGTTGTTGCTGATACACCATCACGGTTGTATTGTAACGCCATTCGGATATTACAAGTCTAAAATCGCTTCATGAGACTCTCACTTATCCTGGAGTCCAGCGAATGCTATATTATGTTCGTGTTAAAAATCTTCCTTACCCCATCGATGAAATCCGCCGTATTACTGCTAATTGTCAGGTTTGTGCTAAAATTAAACCCCGTTTCTTTAAACCAGAAAATACTTCTTTGATACGGGCGACTGCGCCTTTCCAACGTCTTTCATTTGATTTTAAGGGGCCGCTTCAGTTTCCTGGCACTCGTCGCGTTATCTCTTTACAATTGTTGATGACTTTAACCGATTTCCGTTTGCGTTTCCATGCCGCGATATGTCATCCAAACTTTTGTTTTGTTTATTTTCTAAATGTATTATGAATATAGTTGATTAAACCCTATAAAAAGGGACAGTTTGAATATACCTTACTCCTCATTACAACATAAAGTGGCTCAAAAGATAAATATAAAAGCAAAATCTTACTTTAGCTATAAAAGAAGAAGATGGTACAATCATCCAGGATCGTGAAAGAATAATTAAAAAAAAAGCTAAGGAGTACTATGAAAAGAAGTACTCAATCAACAACACCATCCAGAATCACAACAAACCAACAACACCCAATAATGTACCTGCCATTCTCAAATCAGAAATTGAATTTACATTCAATCAAATGAAGAGCCACAAAGCACCAGGAGATACGAGTAACAACATCACTTCAGAGTTCTGCTTCACTATTCTGGAGATATCATTGTGGACAAACCTGCTTTCCTCTTCACTGAATGTTTAAAATAAAACAATATTCCGAAGTACTGTCACAATGCTATAATAATCCTTCTACACAAAATGGTGATCAAACAGATCTTACAAAGGACAGATCAATCAGCCTTCTCTCGTGTGTCTAGAAACTCTACAAGAGTGATTACTAACAGAATGCTAAACCAGTTTGATGGCCAACATTTGAGAGAATAAGGGTCTTTCAGGAAAGGCTTCTCAACAATTGGCCACATAAATAATCTCAACCAGCTCATTGAAAAATTCAGAGACAATATCTCTCTTTACTTATTATTTGTAGAGTGCCAGAATTGCTTGTTTTGTTTGTTGGAATTAAACATTTATTTTTGTTTACGTAAATCCTCTCAGTCCTTTCTCGATCATAAAGCCTTCGTTAAGAAGCCCAGCCAAATCGGACTATTATTTGAGTATCTTTGGAGTCAGATACGAGATTAACGCCTCATCACCTCACTCTTGGGAATTGAACGACTTCTCCCAAATATTCGTGACATTAATTCCCTTCCCTCTATAATCTGGGTGACGGTCAATAATAATATACTTCAGCCAGTCGCACCTCCCCCCTATTAACAGGGCACCTACAACAAACGTAACCCCCCATAAACTCGTGACCCCCTACCTTGCGAACAGTGAAGGCATCGAACATATGGACTCTGCGAGCAATCATCAGACATGACAAGGTGAACGGGACTTCGTGAACGCCATCAACATAAAGCCGCCCATCTTCAATGAATGAGCATTCGCCGGTTTGCTTCGCATTGTGGAGGTACAGTTTCACATTTCTGGGCTATAAAAGGAGGAGACCAAGTTCTTTCACGTATTAGCCTCACTTCCGCTTGAAACCGTTCACCGTCTTTCGGCAGCCATTTTGGCTGAACATAACTACCATAGTTTAAAAACGGAAGTGATAGGCCTTTTCGAGAAGAATAAGCCTGAGCTATTCGAAAAGCTAATAGCATCCCCCGCACTCACAGACCGGCCCTCGATCAATCTAGAAGAACTGCGAAGAACTGCCCTTCAAGTAGGAGTAAGTGAGGAGCTGTGCGTCATAAATTTATACAATCTTTGCCGCCAAACATTGTGCCTATAATTACTATACAAAAAGAACTAACTCTGGCCCAATTGGGAAAACTGGCGGATGAGCTTACTGCGTTCGACAAAGAGCAATGCCGTGGTGTGAATTTAGAAAGATGCAGTGCCATATCTGCATCCAGTGCGTTTTCTAACGAAGTGAGTGATAAGTGCATAAATAATTCAGCGGGTTTTGCACGATCTGTGCCTAATGATAACTACACTGCGTGTAATATACCGGTGGGGTTGCGACTATTCCGGAGAAAACAGAAACCTGTGTTTTGCCGCTCGCCCCTGTACTTTGGCCAGGAGGCCAAGTTTTGTGAGCCCAGGTGCAGGTAGGCAAAAAGAGAAGAACGCTTGCAAATGTAGCCTTCCTCCAGGCCATCTTCGCCAGTACCACAGGAAAACTAGCCAGGCATGCCTTAGCAGGCGCGGCCGCTGGTATGCCATTAGTTTTCACCGTCGCCGCAAAAATATATGATAAAAATTGCAAATTTTTAATTGACACCGGGGCAAGTGTCTCAATAATCCCGGCAGAATTGGCAAGGTCGAGTGAATTGCGCGGATCCAACGTGAACATATCAACAGCAAATGGAGGAAAAATCAAGGTGCACGGCGACGTTCACACGGACATAGCGATCCCTAGTCTCCGTCGGTCCTTTAGATGGTCGTTTATAGTCACGGATACCACCTCTCTGCTCTTAGGGATTGATTTCTTAAGGAATTTCAGCCTGCTGGTGGATTGCGCGATGGCGTACTGGTAGAAGAATAGACCAAGCTTGCATCAACTGTTAAATTATCTGAGGAGAACCCTGATCATAAATGACCTTCAGAACATAACCCTCCTCCCCCGTACAGGGCCATCCTGAAGAAATATGGGGCTATGTACGGACCCGCTCCCGCTCAGCCATCACCGCCATCGCTACACTCACTGATCCACAATATCGATACTGGTAGTGCCCCACCCTCCTATGCACGACCAAGGCCTCTTTCGATGGAGAGATTACAGGTTGCCAAAGCAACTCTCGAAGAACTACTGAAGGAGGGGGTCGTGCGCACGTCGAGCTCGCCAGGGGCCTCACCAATCCACTTAGTACCTAAGAAGGCGCCCCGAGAATACAGGATGATTGGAGATTTCCGGGAGCTCAACGCAATTACGAAGCCCGATAGATATCCCTTGCCTCGGATTCAAAGCTTGACGGACCACCTCCATGGAAAAAAGATATTTACAAGGCTGGATCTGGTCCGTGCCTACCATCAGATCCTCATGAATCCGGCCGATATAGAGAAGACCGTGATCGCAACTCCTCTTGGTCTGTAGGAATTGGTCAAGATTCCTTTCGGCCTACGGAATGCAAGTAGCACATTTCAACGGCACATGGACAACCTTTTTTGAGGATTGTGGTTCGTTTATGTATATATAGATGACATTCTGATCTTATGGGATAACATGGACGACCACTTGAAGCATTTGTAGGAAATATTAAAAATTTTGGTAGAAAATAGGCTAAGGATTTCATTGGAGAAATGTGAATTTGCGAAGGAAGAAATTGATTTCTTCGGGCATCACATTTCGGTGGAAGGAATCTGTCCACCGGCCACAAAGGTAAAAGAAATATAAGACATGCCAATGCCAAAAGACCCAAAGGGACTGCGCTGTTATTTGGGCATGTTGGGATATTACCGCAGAATGATCCCTAATTTTTCAGCACCGTTGACCGAGCTTATGCGCCTGCAACCCAAGACTCGTGAGCTCGAATGGGGGTGAAGAAGCACACAGAGCATTTGAAGAGACCAAGTCAGCTTTAATTAGATCTGTTAAACTCCACCAACCGCTGCCCAACGATTCCCCATACCACTAGTGAAAGATTGCTTCCAGTTCGCGATGCTGCCTTGCATCAAATGGTTGACAGACCCCCACGACCAGTTGCTTTTTTCTCGAGCAAGCTAAGCCGGACGCAGCTAGCATACTCCACCTACGACAGAGAGTTCCTAGCGGTGTATCTTGCTGTCGTCCACTTAAAGCACATGATTGAAGGGCGCCACGTAATCTTGTGCACGCATCATAAGCCATTTATGTCTGCACTTTCGTCGCCATTGATCGCCAAAACTCAAAGGCAGCAACGTCATTGGACAGTCATATTGGAGTATATCAGCGATATCGCCTACGTGCGTGGTCAGGACAGCGTAGTTGGTGATTGGTTTTCAAGGGACGTCAACTCAGTCCAGATTGACTCTTTTGACCTCTAAGCCTTGGCAGCAGCGCAGAGAAATGACAAAGAAATCAAGAAACTGCGCTCGTGGTTAAAATCTTTCCCTTTTCCCGGGGAAGATCAACTATGGTGTGAAATTACATCAAGATACCCATGACCATTCATACCTATGGCGTGCAGGGAGACGATTTACAATCAACTACACAGTTTGTCACACCCGTGAGTAAAGGCTTCGCTTCATCTGATCAAAGCACGATACTTCTGTCCCAATATGGACAGGGATATTCGCTCCTGGACAAGGGAGTGCCTCGTATGTCAATCCTCGAAGATTATCCGTCACATGAAATCCCCGATCCTGCCCATTGACATTCCATCTTCAAGGTTCGAAACTGTGTATATTGATATAGTCGGACCTCTCTCACCATGCACACTTCCGGGTCAACCCTTCCCCTCACACCATCGATATTTACTTTCGTGTATCGAACGAGCCTCAAGATGGATAGGAGCAATACTGATCCCGGACATAAGTGCCACAATGGTTGCTTTGGCCATCCTATACGGGTGGGTGTCCAGATTTGGTGTCCCGCTCTATGTTCTAAACGACATAGGCGCTCAGTTCGAATCCGAGCTATTCAAATAGTTGTCAGCCCTCGTTGGTTTTCATCGGTTCCACACAACATCATACAGACTGTCCACGAACGGGATGGTGGAAAGGGCCAACAGAACCCTGAAGGGATCCATGATAGCCCGTCGACGAGGGTGGCTGTTGGCACTGCCAATAATCCTCCTGGGCATTCGTGCCATGTCCACCGAGTCTGATTCTCCCCCTTCACGTCTGTAACGGGCGCCACACTATTGTGCCCAAAACCTTTAGTCTCGTCATCCTCATCGAAGTTAGATTCTAAGTTTATTAAAGAGCTGCCATCGCCAATAGCACAGATCGATTTCACGAGAGCATCTTTAGGACACCTACACTCGGTGTCTAAGCCTTTCATGCCCCGAGACCTGAAGAATGAAACGCATGTTTGAGTCCGGATAGACCGCGTTCGCAAACCACTCGAAGCGCCATATGCTCGCCCTTTTCCGCTGATCGAGCGTGGCAGCAAGGTATTCAAGCTGGAATACCCTAATGGAAGAAAAGACACTGTCTCAATAGACCGATTAAAACAGGCGAAATTACCCACCTTACGCGATGATGACGTGCTGGGTAATCATCGTCTCGCAAGGACACAGGATGGGCACATGAGGACCAGCCACAGTTCGCTGCGTGGAGAACCTGCATTAGGAGAAGATGCGACCTCTGGAAATGCTCAAGACACCACAGCGAGAACCGGGAAAAAAACGAGCAGCTGGGAATGGTCATGAGCTCAGGGAGAAGATACTCGTTTGCCAGGGATGATTTATATTATTATTATTATTATTATTATTATTATTATTATTATTATTATTATTATTATTATTACTGAGCATTGCATAAACATAAATAGATCGCCACTCTTGTATGTCATAAGAAGCATAAATACATATACAAGCCCCACTAATCCATGTTATTTGTTTTAAGTGCCTTAGAATTTGTATATTCTAAGAGGCATAAATATACATGCCTCTCTGAACCATTTTGCCTTATAACATTAAGCAATGTAATAATTATAGCCACAACTTAGCGATATTTATTGTATTTCTTGGGGGGGGGGGCAGGTTGTACAGACCCTCTCTGAGCACAGTTGTATCCAGGTATAAGTGATGTAAATTTCATCGCCCTGTGCTTATGTTAAAAATGTACCTGCTTGGCTAGTTAGGATATGCAATTCTCTTTGTAACTCCGTTACTGGCAGGAGAATTCTGTGGAGAACATGGCCCTGACACTAGAATTGCACAGCAAAGTGCCTCATATATATATATATATATATATATATATATATATATATATATATATATATATATATTTGTAAACCGGTCAAGGAATTAACCGGGAAGGCGAGAATTCAGATAGCAGTAAAAGTTGGCGACAGTGTAAGAAAAACGAACATTCCACGTCTGGGAATGGAATTAAGCCGGGACAGCTGTCGGTGTCTCAGAAATGACAAAATTATATCGAAAAAGTGAAAAATTGTAGGCGCCATAAATTTATTAGCTTCGGAGGCCATGGGATGAGAAAATCCCGCCCAGTGGGCGGAGCTAAAACATTGTGATCCCAGAGGCGAAAAGAGGCCACGCCTCCTGTATTATTTATAGAAGCAAAATGGAGAACTCGATACTCAGGTAGACAGTTAAGTCAGACAGACGAAGAGACACCGTAAGATCGATAATAAAGCACTAATTACGGTTCATTTTGCGTCGCGAAGCCTCCGTTGCACACGCCTAAGTCTTATTCCCATAACACTCGTTTTCCTGACCGGTAGTGAAATATTCCCTGACCGTATCGTGCAAACGCGAACCTTCCCCTTGCTTTGCTTGTTTTGTTTGTTGAAATTAAAAATTGATTTTTGTTTACGTGATTCCTCTGTCCTTTCTCGATCATAAAGCCTTCGGTAAGCAGCCCAGACAAGTCAGAATATTATTTGAGTAACAAGGAGTAACAAGGAAAGGAAGTACCCTAGGAGACCTTACGGTCCATTCAAAGAGGGTACCTTTGGACTAGCAATCGAGCAGGCACATGGCTGCTTAATTGTTTTGCGTCCCTAAACGGCCACTTTTCAAGAATTTGTCTAGTTTTGACTTGAACTGGTCAACAGATTCACTGTTGACAACTTCCACTGGAAGTGCGTTCCACTTACCACAGATACTGTAAGTGAAAAAAATTCCACACAGATTGCGGTTGTAACGCTTCAGTTCAAGTTTGAAGCCGTGATTGCGCGTTCTGTTCTCACTCAGTGTGAAAATATCCTGGTAGTCAACATTGTCGAACCCTCGAAGTATTTTGAAAACTTCGATGAGCTGACCACGCAGTCTACGGGTTTCTAGCGAGAACAGATCTAGTTCCCTTAGTCTATCCTCATAACTTTTATCTCGGATAGAGGGAATCAACTTGGTGGCCCTGGCTTGTACGTGTTCTAACCTTGCGATATCCTTTCGAAACAAAGGACTCCAAAATTGTACGGCGTACTCCAGGTGTGGCCGAACGAGGGAGTTGTACAGACAAAGTACTATCTCCTTGTTACGGTATCCAAACTGGCGCGTTATGCAGCCTAACATCCTTTGGGCTTTCTTCTCTGCCTCGATGCACTGTTTCGAGAACTTGAGGTCGCTAGTAATAGTTACACCCAAGTCCTTCTCAGTGTCACTCGATTCAAGAGCAGTACCCTTAAGGATATACTGAGATTGGGGGTTTCTGTGGCCGATATGCATTACTTTGCATTTGTTCCCGTTGAAAGGCATTTGCCACGTGTCCGACCACTCCCCAATCTTCCCAAGATCTTCCTGCAGGCGGGCAGTGTTTCCATCCTTTGCAACGTTCATACCAAGCTTAGGATCGTCGACAAATTTGGAAATCTTGGCAACCATGTCACCGTCCATGTCATTGATGTAGATGATGAATAGTAGTGGTCCCAGGACAGAACCTTGAGGCACCCCGCTAGTAACGGGCACCCACTCAGAAGACTGTCCATTCACCACCACCCGTTGCCGTCTGCCACTTAGCCAGTTCTCGATCCAGCCGGCTACTTTTCCGTCTATGCTCAGCGCTTGCACTTTCCGGACAAGGCGGCGGTGTGGTACCTTATCAAAGGCTTTCTGAAAGTCTAAGTAGACCACATCCACTGCCTTGTCCCGATCGTGCTCACTGAACACGAAGTGGAAGAATTCCACAAGGTTCGTCAGGCATGACCGTTGCCTTAGGAAGCCCTACTGGGAACTCCTTAGTAGCAGGTTTGACTCTAAATACGACGTCATTTTGTCCACCATCATGCTTTCCATGAGTTTACCGGCTATCGAAGTCAGACTGATAGGTCGGTAGTTTGACGGTTGGCTACGGTCTCCTTTGTTGAAGATAGGAGTCACCTCCGCTTCACGCCAGTCTCGAGGAACGCATTCGGTCCGGATTGACATTTTGAAGATTGGGCTCAGGTGTCGTGACACTTGATCGCGCACTTCTTTCAACACTTTAGGTAGAAAGCCATCCGGGCCAGGTGACTTATTCGTCATTGGGTCACTGATCTTCTTTTTTTATTTCCCCTTTGGTGAAGTCCATATCCTCCAGATTTTCCCCTGAGTAGGAATCCATTGGCTGGGGGATGGGACCACACTCTTCAGTAAACACTGCAGAGAAGTAGTCGTTGAGCAGGTTAGCATTTTCTGCATCTGAATGCTTTAATGCCCCCTCCTCATTTCTAAAAGGGTTAATCGTTTGAGGGACTGGTTTACGACTGTTCACATATCCCCAAAACTCCTTGGGATTCTCTTTACAGAGTCTCGCCACCCGGAGTTCCTCAGACCGCTTAGCCGCCCTTATGCTGGACTTCACTCTCCTGGCTAGCCTCCGGTATTCGTCAAAGTCACCAGAGATCTTCGATTGCTGGTACACAGTTCTCTTCCCCCTAAGAAGTTGGTCGATTTCTCGATTAAACCACTTTGGTTGAACAGAAGACCGACGGGGACATTTCAGAGGGATGAAACGTCATTGAAGACTCATGAACTTATTTTTTAAACTGTTCCACGAGTCTTCAACAACATCGCACACTTCTAGCCTTGCGTCCGTCAGTCCAGCACGAAGACCTGCAAAGTCTGCTCTTTTCAAATCGAGTTTCCTCGATTAACTAGTTGCAGGCCCTGCCTTCGGGACTTTGACTACAAATCTAATTAGTCGGTGGTCACTGCCACCGATCTCTTCGCCAACAGAGAGGTCCTCAACGATGTCATCCTCAGAGGTGAAAACCAAGTCGAGGATATTGTCTCCTCTCGTTGGCTCTCTCACCCATTGAGTCAGGAACTCGTTGTTCGCGAACTCCAGGAGTAGTGCGTTCTCGCCACAGGGTTTTCTGGTTTCCCAGTCAACTTGTGTGTTGAAATCACCCATGACGATACACACTCTGTCTTCGACAAGTTATCCTAGTAGCTGGTACAGATCTCTGTCATTTTCAACGTGTTGGGCAGGAGGTCTATAAAGCACCAGGATCCTGTATTTTGCAGGACCTATCTCTAGGTCAACACCTAGTAGTTCATGGTCGGATACGATGTTGCAATCCGTCGAGTTGAGAGTATCCTTGACATACAACATCACACCACCACCCTCTTTATCTCGCCTATCTTTCAGGAAGGGCTGGTAACCGGGAATCGTGAATTCACCTTCAAAATCTCGGCTTGAGGTTTTTATCCACGACTCTGTTATGGCCACCATCTCCGGTTCATCTGTTGCTACGAGGGCACGAAGTTCTAGAAACTTGTTTCTGATAGACCTCGCATTAAACAGAAGAACTTTGAGGGAGTCCCTGACTGTAGGACTCCCTACGCTCTTCCGTTTCCCGCTTTCTTTCTCTGTGGCGGGGTCACTCCCCTCTTTGGGACTTCAGAAAAGGTCGTTCCTGGAGTAACACGGGTGTACTGGCGTACGCCCTCCTTTACTCGGGGTCTGATACTTCTTTGGGTCCGCTCCACAACATCCTGGATCATGTTCGCGAGTGCAGCTCTCCCTTTAAAGGAAAGATGCACTCCGTCCCATTTGTACAGGTCATTTCTCCCGTAAAAGGTGCGGTAGGGGTCTACAAAAAAGACTCCTTCCGCCGTACAAAGATCTCCCAGGCGTTGGTTTATGGAGACGTTCCTCGCGTGAGCATTGCGGGATGGACCTCGTCTTGGGAGTATCTCGACCACGACACGTTGGCGGGTTTTTTGCCCACATTCGTCAACTCCTCCCATAACCATGGTCAGGATCTTCCCGCTGGCGCCTACATTGCCTCCTCGTAGGTAGAAAACGTTGCCACTTGCCATGAGGGCAACTACTGAGTTCTCAGAGATCTGAGATTTCTCAGCCTCCACCCTTATTTCTCCGTTCCCCTTTCCTGGAAGGCAGCTTACCTTCACACTGGTGCGAAGGCGGGACGCTAGCAAGGGTTGTAGATCCCGCGCTTGGGAGTCACCGATCACGATGACCCTCGCGCATTTGGGTTCAGAGGACAGAGGCTTTCCTTTCAGTATGGGCTCTTTCGATTCCTCTTTCTTTCCCACTTTTTTGTTTTTTTTCTTCTTCTTTTTCTTCTTCGTTTTTTGTTCCGTTTCTACTTTGTCTTCTGTTTTATATACTGTGTTTCCTTTCTTACTCTTCCTTTTCTTCTTTTTGACGCCCTGAGTAACCCCAGCAGCTGCTGGCTCTGGGACGTCGGATGGTTGGCCTATCTCTATCGACGCGGTGCATGAGGGCCCAACAGAGGAGCCATCCGCGTCGTTGGGAGTTTCTTGTTGCTGTTGCTCTACCTTGGTGGCTTTAATCTCTTCAATGATGGCTTCGAGATGACGGATTTGAGTAACATTCTCAGACTCGGGGATTTTCACCTTTTCTTCCAGCCGTCGTGTTTTTTCCTCAGAAGATTTAAAAAGTTCTTTAAGCTCCTGAAGTTCTGCCCTTAGGACGCAGTCCGTGCAGATACTTCCAGGGTGGCATTTTGAGAAACACCCCTCCGGAAAATCTACGCACCACTTGTCCTTTTGGCATGTCGAGCAGGTATACTTTAACGCACCAGGTCCTTTTTTTCCAGTCATGCTGAACACTTTATATCTCTGAATACTTTGTGACCACTCAATAAAAAAGGGAAGGGGGTGGTGAGTTCGCCCCGCGTGAGTCGCTCCCGCCTATCGATTGGAGAGGTTTCGGATATTTCAGAAGGCACGCTCCTTGTGCTGCTGTTCGTCCGACCGAGTGGTCAAACCTCGGCGTGCCGTGGCTCCCAACCAAGCAGCACTGACGGTCCCCGAAGGGGCCATCGATTTCTCACCAGGTGAACAAAGGAGCATACCCCGTACTAAACTCCTACTAGTTCCCTTCACGACTGCCAAGATCTCGGAGCAGCGTTTAATGGATATCCCGCCACACCAAGAGACTCAACCCAAGGCTTTTTATTGGCCTGGCAACCAGCCTGGGAACAAAGGGCCGTCACCTCGGACCGATGCTACCAGAGACACCCGTCAACGGTCACTGGGAATGGTCAATAATTACGCGCCAGGCAAGGGGTTAACGGGGCACTACCCACATCCCATTCATCGTACCCCAACGCCTAGGACACCTCTAGTCCTAGTCTCTCGCAACCAGTGAGCGTCGATTGGCGTTGTTTATAGAGGTTCCGAAGCCTCTCTTCTGACGCATGATGTAGCTGCCAGGTCCTTATATGTAGATAGAGGGAAAAAAGGGGAAGAGTGACATGATAGGAGTAGGCTTCTTTTTTTTCTTTTTGTATAAGTGGGAGAGATAGGATAAAAGTAAAAAAATGAGAAGGATAGAGTAGAAAAAGGAAGGAATGACGCACTTAGTCTGGGACCTCGTTTCCGACCAAATCGACAAGGGAAGCCCTACCAGGGGTACCCAGAAGAGGTACCCCCGCCGACATAGCTCGAAAAGTCAAAGGTACACACAAGCTCTCTTCCCGCGACAAGGGGGAGTCACCTCTCCCTCTACTTTCTTTATGAGAGAGAGAGAGGGAGAGAGAGTAACAAGGAGTCAGATACGAGATTAAAGGCACCCATCTCCTCACTCTTGGGACTTGAGCGACTTCTCCCAAATATTCGTGACATTAATTCCCTTCTCTCTATATTCCGGGTGACGGTCAATAATAATATACATCAGCCAGTCGCACCTTTCCCCTACAAACAGGGCACCTACAACAAACGTACCCTCCATATATATATATATATATATATATATATATATATATATATATATATATATATATATATATATATATATATATATATATATATATATATATATATATGGATAAAACCACAGTAATGAGACTAATTTTATATTTTATATGAGAAATCAGGTTTCGACGGAGACATTCCTCATTGTCAATTGCTACTAAACCAGTGAGATACAGAAGTTGCTTAACATACAAACACACAAATCAGTGGCGCTAAGGTGGATTATGCGAGAATGTGTCGGCATTTATGAGAAACGGAAGTATGAATTTCTTGCTTATTAAGGTATTGTATTGAATTGGCCGTCGGAAGTATTAAAGTTGGGAATTTCTTTTATAAGTGACGATTCAATTAAGCGTCGATATATATAATTGTGAGACTTATAAACTATTTTAGCATTATCAATATCAATTTGATGATTTTCATTGGACATATGTAGAAATAAACTCGATGCCTATATTCATTTTTTCTCATGTATCCGTTAAAAGGTCTGTAGTTTATTCCATGTTCCTGAGAGCATATCGCATTTGTGATCCTGGTTTCTTGCAAGACGAAATTAATACAATCATCCAAACATTCATTGAACTGCAATATCTCCTTTGGTTCATAGAAAAGTGTCGCTATAAAGTCAGAACCATCTATTACTCTCCAGCTAATTATAAAGAAAACAGATGTGACAAATATTATGTTACCTCCCCATACTCCTCCAGTTAATCAAGTTCAAAAAGTTGGCATGGACCAACAACATCAATGTTGCCTTTCAGTACGAGAATACGATCAGAAATAGCCTATCCAAAAATTGATCGATCGATAAAGAACAGGGAGTTTATTTTATTCCATGCAAATCATGTAATGAATTATATATCGGTGAAAGCAGCAGATTTTCCAAGCGCATGAATGAACATAAAGGCGATATGCGACGTGATGCCCTCTTCTCGAGTTTATTTCTACATATTTACTTACTTTGCTTACTTCGTAGAATTTCACCCTCGGTGGGTGTAGCTAAGGTGGGCCTCCGCTGCAGCCAGGCAGCTCTGATTCTCTGATGTTTTGGAAATTTACCAGAGATTTGCTATCGGTGCTGGTGTATGCCGGTGTTGGGGTCTCATTGGGAATTGCAGCCAGCCATCTATCTAAGTGGCGTTTGAATGTGTCAGTCGTGACCCCTATTTGCTCCCTAACTGCTTTCGGTGTTGCATTGAAGAGCCGAGCTCCGTTCCTTATGAAACAGTTATGGATGACTGTTGCCGCTCTCTGGGATGTGGCCTCTGTTCTCCGGATGAAGCAAAGTCTTCCTTTTCCTATGTGGTTGTTGACTTTCAGCCCTACATTTTGTACCAGCCCCTCTAGGGTCTTCCACACATAAATCACCATGTAGCGCTCGCGTCTCCTTTGTAGAGAGTACAGGTTCAGTACTTTTTGTCGCTCTCAGTAGTTCAGATTTTAGAGGCCGCAGATCTTGCTTGTAAATGTTCTTTGTAGGGCTTCCAGATTGGTAATATCCCCCGTCTTGTGTGGATACCAGAGCTGGAAGCAGTATTCTAACCTAGGGAGGACTAGGGCCTTTCACAGGGTCAGCATGCAGGTTCTCTCTCTTGTTTGAAAGGACCTGAGGATCCACCTGGTCAGTCTACTAGATGTTTTGGTGATGCAATTTATATGCTCAAAGAACGTTCCGTCTGTACTCATGGTAATTCCTAGGTCCCGCACATGGTCTTTAGCTTCTATGGGAGTTTGGCGTGCCTTGTAGCTAGTGCCCAGTTTGATGTCCTGCAATGGGCCATATCTCATCAGCTCAAATTTTCGCTATTCATTTTCATATTGTTAGTGTCTGCCCAGTCTAGGATTTGATTTAGGTAATTCTGTAGCAGGGTCACATCATCCTCAGTATATATCCTCTTCTTCATCCTCGTTTCGTCGGCGAACGATGTGGCCTGAGAGGGCTGAAGCTCCATGTCTATGTCCCTGATCATGATCAGAAACACTAGGGGTCCCGGCACCGACCCCTGGGGAACTCCGCTTTTTACAGCACTTGGGTCTGAAAAGTGTCCCTGTACAGATACTCTCTGTTTCCTGTATGTCAGGAAGCTGTGGATCCATTTACCGAGGTATCCCCTTATGCCCAGGTTTCTCAGTTTATGGAGCACCAGGCCATGGTCCACTTTATCAAACGCCTTAGCAAAATCTAGGTAGATCACGTCGGCATACTTTCCTTTGCTGATGTCCTCCAGTAGGGTTTCTTGGTGGGTAAGGAGCTGCGACAGGCAGAATCGGTCTTTTCTGAATCCATGTTGGCCCTCGTTGAATGCTTCAATGTCCTCCATATGCGCGGCGAGTCTTTTTCTGATGATTCGCGCAATTATTTTAGTTATATGTGAGGTTAGGGTCACCAGCCGGTAATTTTTGGCCAGGCCTTTATTATCTCCTTTGTGTATTAGAGTCACTATTCCTTCCTTCAAAGAGGGGGGGACGATGCCAGTAGTCAGAGACTTAGTTGCTATTAGTTTCAGTGGCAGTGCCAGTTCATTCTTACACTTTTTCAGTAATTGTGCACTAAAACCATCTGGGCCTGCCGCAGAGTCAAAGTCAAAGTTTACCAGTGCGTTAATTGTGAGCGTGGCTTCGCAGATCTTGTGGTCTGACATGGCGGTCTCCATGAGTATGTATTTGTGTAATATACCATGGTTATTATTTATCAGCAGATCCAAGATGTTGGGGCCTCTTGTTGGTGTTGGTATAAATTATGTTAAGAACTTTGTCTCCATGAGAGCTGTTAGTTTCTTTGCTTGGTATTTTTCTTCTGTGCTACCGCCCTATATTTCTAGTGTATCCCAGTTCACACGGAGGAAGTTCAAGTCCCCTAGTAATAGAAACTCTGTGTCTGGGGTTGGTAGGTTGTCCAATGTGTTTCTGATTTTGTCCATGACTATTTCCAACTGCTCTTGGGTGGTATTTGGTGGCCTGTATACTACTGTTACTACCAGGTTCATTTCCTTTATAAAGAGGGAGAAAATTTCGCATGTTCCCTTAGAGAAACTTTCCAAGGTAGTTACACTTGCAGCGAGGTTGTTCTCGATGTACATGGCAACACCTCCATGACTTTTCTCCTTCCTATCTTTGTGATATATTTCGTAGTCTTGGATCCGTAACTCTATGTCCAGTATGCCATTGTGCAGATGGGTTTCGGTTAGTGCAAGTATAGATATTTTATCTGTGGTTTCTATTTCTTGCAGTAGTGGGACCTTGTTTTGGTTGCACCTCGGGTATAGGCCTCTGATGTTGCAAGTTAGCAGTTTAATTAATGGCCCTCCAGTTTTTGTATAGGTTATTGTTGGATTTGTAGTGGTATCATTCTTCTTTCCCATGGGTACGGGGCTTTTGGCATTTCCACTTGTGACTTCATGATACCCATTATGTACATTAAAGAATTTTGCATGTCCTGGATTTGTCTTGCTAATTCGTGAAACCCCAAGGGTGCGGTGTCCTGGTTCTGGTTTCGACTAGCCCTTACTACATTAGAATATATCTGGTTTCCCTGTTTTTGATAGTTGTTTTGTTTTATTGGAAGGTATTCAGTTCCGGGATTATTTGTGGGTGGTTGAGTGTGTATTTGGGCTTTTGCCTTCGATCTTTTTGTCCCTTTTAGGTGTGGGAATTTTCAGCTAGGGATGAAGAATTCTCTGTTTCACCAGGAGCTTTTGTATATGCTAGGGTGCAGATTTTACATTTTTTCTCTAGCATGCATCCACCTTGTTTGTTTCCCTCCTTTAAGAATTTTTCACATCAAATTGATATTGATAATGCTAAAATAGTTTTATAAGTCTCACAATTATATACAATGACGCATAATTGAATCTGCACTTATAAAAGAAATTCCCAACTTTAATACTTCCGACGGCCAATTCAAAACGAATACCTTAATAAGCAAGAAATTCATACTTCCGTTTCTGAAAAATGCCGACACATTCTCGTATAATCCACCTAAGCGCCAATGATTTGCGTGTTTGTATGTTAAGCAATTTCTGTATCTCCATGGTTCACTAGCGATTGACAATGAGGGATGACTCCGTTGAAACCTGGTTTCGCATATAAAATTAGTCCTATTACTGTGGTTTTATCCCTATAGTTACACGTACGCTACTGTACCTTTTGGATATATATATATATATATATATATATATATATATATATATATATATATATATATATATATATATATATATATATATATATACTACCGAACAAAATAAGAGAACGATTTTCCTATATTAAGTTTTTTTTTAAATATAAGTCAGTAAATGAAATTTCCATGGTACATAATGTCATGCATTTAATATATTTATGAATATTTCATATGATACAATTGTATATTCAAGAAATTGCACTAAATAAACTTATAAAATAAAATATTGACACGTGCAAAATAAGAGAACGATCATTCACAGAATCTTTTAGCAAGCAAAAACACGAGAAACAAAGCAAAATTTGCCGTAATGAAACTTAAAACACTTAACATGAGGTGTCGAACTTTCTTGCAAAATTCTGGTGTTATTTTGTTCCATTCTTGCTTAATTTTTGTCCATAAATCCGTCACAGTTGAAGGCTACTGGTCTCGAACCTCCTCTCCAATGATCTTCCAGAGGTTCTTTTTCAATTATGTTCAGGTCCGGGCTCTGAACAGGCCACTTGGTTACTTCGATATCTTTTTGATTGAACTAGTATTTTACTTACTTTACAGTGTACCATGACGCGTTGTCCTGTATAAATACTGATGGCTGGTCGAGATGATCGAATGATTATTGTACGAGGCCAACTCCTTCTAAAGAAAACATTCGCCTTACCATTATAGGTTGTTAGGTGGTTATTACGCCAATGCACTAGACAGCTCTGGTCACAATAAACTCCAAAACCTATATTTTTGTTATACAAGGGGAATGAAGTTAATCGCTAACGGTAAGTCTGAATTTGCAGACGAAATTTCCTTAGGCCTAAATCGGCAACGTCGTGGGAATACGTGTATTAAAACAAAGAGATACGAAAAATATATATTAGGGAATTAACAGTTATGATTAAAAGGTGAAATTATAGTTTATGATTGGATTGAATTTTATGCGGTTGAATTAACTTTGCACGAATTAATGAGAATTAGAGTACACATATGATGATTGACAAATATTAATTAGATTATAGATGAATGTTGATTAAATATTATAAATGTATGATAAATATTTATATGGATTGATAAATAAATTATATGAGCAAATAGATTATATAGTTAAATGGATTGGGTAAATATTAATATAGATGATATGTATAAATAGATTGTATGGATTAAATTGGATACATAAATAGATTGTAATTTGGATACATAAATGGATTAAATAAATAGATTGAATAAATAGATTAAATAAATAGATTAAATAAATAGATTGAATAAATAGATTGAATAAACAGATTACAACGGAGTTGGGGGGGTCTGTAAATGAGAGAAAGAATCACGTATTAAAACGAGATTCTTTTGGGACATATTTAGCTAAATATTACAATTTCAATATTACAGACCTGATTCCGATGAGCCGAACAAAATGAATGAATGAACATGTGATTTTATTTGAAAATCTTCGAGCGATCGGGTGTACCAATCACACGATTTAAGTTATGGTTACCAACTCTTGTTGAAATAATATAAATAATATATATATATATATATATATATATATATATATATATATATATATATATATATATATATATATATATATATATATATATATATATATATATATATATATATACAGTTATGACTAAATATTTCCACTTGTAGGGGTGTAGACCGATACACCATGAGGCTGCCTCTTCCATGCTTGGACGACTTTTTAACGCAGTTAAGGTTAAGGTTCCTTATGTTCCCACTATTTGTGTAATACATTTTCAATATATCGTTATTTATGGTCTTATAATTACTACACTCCACCTTCCTACTCTTCTGGTCCTTCCTCCCCCTGGTACTCTCTAAATTTATCTGAATGCCCTCCCCTCCCCACATGCCAATAACTAAATAACTTCAGCTAGTGATATTACACTAATAAATTAAAATATTAATAATTATATTGCAACGACAAATGATAATAAATTAATTTGTTAAAATAATAATAATAGATCAATGGCTGTGAATGATAATGAATTATAATAATACCATAATTAACACTTGCGTTAGTTGATGAATAATACTACAATAAAATCTAGGAAAAATAATAATAATAACAAACTATAATAGAATATTTATATAATGTGGGAAAATTACTAAAAATTCTTAAGTGTATTGTGAATGAAAAGATCGCTTCCAAACATTGTAATATGACTTTATGTAATGATGTGTTACTGTACTATGGTACATAATCGCTCTGTTCTATAATAATAGATAAATATAACATTGAAATGTACTGAGCGATGAACAAAAGATAATTTTTTTCAAAACGTTTAATGCCCTCTTTCACCCTTTGCTTGGTCTAAACAGGCGCGAAAAACATAATGCAAAAGATTGACCCGAGAGAGAGAGAGAGAGAGAGAGAGAGAGAGAGAGAGAGAGAGAGACAGAGAGAGAGAGAGAGAGACAGAGAGAGAGAGAGAGAGAGAGAGAGAGAGAGAGAGAGAGAGAGAGAGAGAGAGAGCGCACCTTTTGTGGCTCTGTGGGCAGTGCGGTTGCTCCAGGTTTCAGTTGTAGTAGGTATATTCCTCCCTCCCCCTATACCATCTAGCCCAATTGGGGGGACGAACAAAAGGGGGACGCGAATCAGCTTCTTAACAAACACAAAAAAAGCGAATTCAGCTGATTCGAGGAACCCTCTTGCTAAAAACGATGACTCAAGACCCACTCGAATATCCTAGGTGAATGACCTTTCCTCCTTTGGATCGATGACGCCCACCAGTAAAAGTTTAGCGATTCCCGAACCTCCGTTGCAGACCTCATTGGATTAAATTAACGGTTCGCGCCTTTCTTTCAGGTAATCTTTACCCACGTTGGTTAATCTAGATTTAGCACCGCCTTGTTCCGGTGACAAATGAATATTCGACACGCCCCTTCTAGATAGTGGCTGATCCAAGATAAAAAAAAATTTAGGGTGGGGCAGTGGCTACCCTGAACTCTTGCCTCTGAGGAGTCTGAGAAAAGGGCCATCGATCATTCATTTATGCTTACCTTACAGAACATTGATAATAAATAACAGCATCTCATAAAAGAGTAAGCAATAACTCTCTCAGATCTTAATTTTTCCACACATCAGAAAACTATGAATTGTATTTTTTGAACGTCAGCTAAGGTATAATAGTGAATTTAATATTTTTGAGATTTACCTCTATTTTAGACATGTATCATATAAGGTCCCTTTCGATCGCAACGGTTTAAAAAACTATATATAATAATACAGGTTCTGGCTTTAACCTACATACTAAAATCGAGATTTCCGAAGGATGTCCCAATATATATATATATATATATATATATATATATATATATATATATATATATATATATATATATATATACGAGTATAAAAGAATTGTAGAAATTGGCCTGGTTCCCGGAAACCTTAATCTGAGTAGGAAAATTAAGACACACGAGTAGATGGCAAAGGACCTCTATTTTTTTCTCAGACGTTTCGTTCCAAACATTGAAACATCTTCAGTGATTCTATTAAAGTAAAGTAAAGCTACTCAATTTAGGAACGTACATCAAAAAACAAAACAAACAGGCATAATGAAAACACTAAAAAAAAACACTGAAAAAAAGAAACAAGCTTAGGGCAAATCAGATAAAGCCAAAGAAGTGAGACTAAAGTTAGAATAAATTAAAAGAACCGAATACGTGAATGATATGCACATTACCTTAAGCAGATAGTCGTTTGAAGACAAGAATTCAAAGGTGAACGACAAAGGAGCATGGTAGATTGTAGGGTTATGGGATACGTAGGGAAGAGGAGGAATTAGATTCGTTGAGTGTTGGTTGTTATGTTTTTTTAATATCGAGCGACTGGAGTATTTTTAATAAATGGACTGAACGAGCCCCAGAGAGAATGGAAAAATGTTCCGATGATGTGAGGTGGACAGTATTTTCTGCATGATTTTGTATGCTGAAGAATTCGGGTGTAGTTGAGAGTCTTTGACTTCTACGGGATAATCTAAGATGTTTATTGACCCTCTGTTTAAGATGTAGGCTAGTCTGGCCTACGTAGCAAGCACTGCAGCCGGCAGTCTTGAATTGATAACCAACAGAGAATCTCAACATCGGATCAATACGATCTTTATAGTTGAAGAAAGAACTCAAAGAATTATGATTAATATTATCAAGTTAAACTGGCATTGTGGTAGAAGGCTTCGCAATATTTTCTTAAGAGTACCGTCCAAAGAAGAAGTAGAGAGATCAATAAATGGGAGCTTAATAAAAATACGATATTTTAAAACAGTGGTGTATATGCGGGTAGGCAGGTATAATTTATTTAAGAAAGTTTATATATATATATATATATATATATATATATATATATATATATATATATATATATATATATATATATATATATATATATATATATATATATATATATATATACACTTGTACGGAGCTTGGCGTGAAGCCTACATTTAATATTAACGAGAAATCCCAGAGCCACCAGAAACGGATGCAACATTATTTAATTTCCCACACAACGTTTCGAATACTACAAGTTTTCATCTCCAGGCTAAAATAGAAGGTTACTAAAATTAATACATAAAGAGAGAATATGAACAGGCAGTGGTAAAAAATAAATTGAATTGCTTTGAAAATGACTAATTATAAAATACTAATAAAATGTATATTAATGTAAAACTATAAGAAGAATAAACAAACTTTTTTTTAATTGACCAAAGAGAATAAGTTTTAAATTTATTTAAAAATACAAGATACGAACAAGCAGAAGTCGAAATTTCTTTAAAATTGCAAAGGAGAAAAAAAACTAGTTAAGATAAAAACTCTAAGCAAAATAAACAACTTTTTTTTAATTGACAAAAAGAATAAATTTAATTTAAAAATTAATTAATTAAAAACTGTAAGAGCAAAAAACTTTTAACCAAATAAAAGTATTTTTAGAACATTTAAATAACGTAACGTTTTTAGTACTTACTGAAGAGGATCCATCCTAGAGATTGAATGATGGATTTAGATTAGGAGCTAATATTTCTAGGCTTCAAGTTCGATAAAGTGACACTTGAGAGAGAGGGAGAAGGAGTACTACAACCAACAACGGTAGTTAAAATTTTATAAGTATTTTATAATTAGTCATTTTCAGAGCAATTCATTGGCTTTTTAACCACTACCTGTTAACATTCTCTTTTTATGTATTAATTTTAGTAACCTTCTATTTGCCCACAATAGGATAGTTTCTGTTTATCAACCGTCATGTTGATTATCGCCAACGAATTCTCTATTGGGTTCAAGTCTGGCGAAATCCCAGACCAAAGTCCCCAAAAGTTTGATGTTATTTTTAGCCAAGAACTTTGTAATTGCTTTTGCTTTGTGACAAGGTGCGCCATTATGCCAAAAAATACAGTTAACATCTCTAAATTAATCCTGAACTGTCGGGAAAAGGTGGTGATGAAGCACGTTTTAGTAAACATTACGATCGGCGGCACGAACGATAGGACGTAAACTATTTCGTCCGTGTTCCAATATGTTTCACCTTTTGGAGTAAATTCAATGGGACTGCTCGAGGGTGGGGTTTAAACACTGCGGGGGTACCCCCCTCCTACGATGATCCTGAGTTTCAATCAATTGGGTGGGGGGTCTGGGGGCACAGCCCCCAGTATATAATCAAAATTGTTTATAGAATAATGTTCTAACCTTTTTTTTTTTACGTTTTTATTTAACCAAACGCGCATGAATATGCATTCACGGGTGAACGAAACATACACGCCCCCCCCAAAAAAACTTTTTCGGGCGCGCCGCCGATCTTCATGTTTACCGATGTTTTGATATCATTTTGAGTTCAAGGCAGTGTCCCTTGGGAAAATATGTTAGTGCTCCAGTTTCCTTAGATTAAATGCAGCCCCAGACATGGGTTGTTTCCGGGTTCTTCACCGTGGAAGCGCTACCATTTTCTCCTCCTAACGAGGAATCTTCCAGAAGCTCCACATAAGTGGAAGGGAGCCTCATCAGAGAATATCGCTTTGCTCCTGTCTTCAACAGTCAATTCTTTATATTTCCTACATAAGTGGAGCCTCTCCGTAAGTTTTTTTTTTGGTGAGATGAGGCTTCTCTGCAGTCCTTCTCGAAGGACTGCGTTCAGACCTGCTTCTTTCAACTCATAAATAAGTTTGGCAGTGAAGCAGAGCCGTAGCAACCGCCCGCGATTTTCGAAGTTGCAAAGTCGAAAGTCGCAAACGTTTTGAAAAGGTCGGACTAAGAAGCAAAATCGCTGCTTTGAACAGGAACAAAGACGACTTTTTTTAAAGAAATTGCCGCGGAAGTTTTAAGCCAGTTTTAAAGCCCGATTTGGCTAAAAATGTCAAATTTGAGTTGGTAACAGCGAATTTTATTTTTATCTGACTTTTAACTTTCCTTTTACGATAAATTAAATTGTCACTGAATTTTATTATAAATTAGTAAAATTACGAGTACATACACTTTTCAGGCGTGAACCAAGTTTTAAACCTGTCTTGTCAGTTAAAAACGTTCGAGAACGTGTTATGCCTTGTGGCGTTCATCGTGCGAATTAATCTCATTTTCTCTTATCTTAATATGTGCTTATACATTTCTTGTGACTAAGACGAAAAAAATACTGTGAAGAGTAAGAAGTAATTAAAATCTAACAGCATTCTACCTTTAAAATGCCTAAACTTAAACAATATAAGTAAAAATTGGACCATCGTACGTAGACTAGGCCTTGGTTCTAAATGTAAACATCATATTGATATAGCCAATTAAACTCACATGGTTTTATCTTTCTTTAAATCCATTAGACCACCCTATGAGCTTAGGAAATCTCGACTGCTTTGTAACTTAAACCGGTAATGGTTAAGAATGATGTCCTTCGCCGATCTGATTTGATCATTTCTTTCTTTTCCGACGCCACCCTGCGGCGAGTGGTTGTAACATGGGTGTTTTTCACTAAATTTCTTCTTGTGGCTTATATTGTAGGTCCTCCCTGGATGAGGTCAACTTTGAGAAGCTTGAGTTCCTCAAAGGAAACATGGACCCCCTGGAGGAGAAGATAGGCCAGGAGGACATGGAGGAGGAGGAGGAGGACATTAGATATTAGTTTAGACTGTGTTTTAAATAAAAAAAATAATAAATATGTGTTTTTCTGTTTTATAAAAGCATATTTCTGTTATCGCGCTAAAGTTTACTGTGTAATTTAACGGAGTCTCACGGGAAAAAAAAGTTGCAGTTGTAAAATCTCAAGTCGCACTGCGGGGGGGGGGGGGGGGGGGAGGCAAAAATAGAGTCCTAAAGTCGCGCACAGCTATGCTAAAAAGTAATGGGTTGAAGAATAAGTTTTTGCGGTTTTATCAAATTTATTCATTACCATTAACAATTTTAGAAAAACTTCATTATTAAATGATAACAATATGCAATTTAAGCAATAATGTATTCTCCGTTGTTATTTACTATTTCTTCCCAACGTTCAACTAGTTTTTCGATGCCTCTGCAATAAAAATCTCTGGATTTTGAATCGAAGAATTCGTCTAACCAAGTTCTTAATTCCACATCAGTATTGAACGAAATGCCGCGCAAATTGTTGGACAGCGATCGGAACAGATGGAAATCCGATGGAGCCAAGTCTGGTGAATATGTAGGATGCTTTCAGATTTCCCAATTAAGCGTTTGGATGGCGTATTTTGTCGTATTGATAATTTGAGGACGAGCATGGTCGTGTTGCAGAAGGATTCCATAACGTCGATTAGGTCGCTTTTCACGAATAGCTTCGGCGAGTCGGTACATTTGTTGAACGTAAGAGTTCTGCATTGACAATCTCGTTGTTCGCAAGGAGTTCATAAAGAATGATGCCTTCACAATCCCACCACGCACACAGCATCGTCTTTCGTGGATAAAGTCCTTGCTTTAATCACGGAAGTGGGTTTTTAATTGGGTCTAAACCATTGTTTTCGATGGTTCATGTTGACATAAACGCACCACTTTTCGTCGCCAGTGATAATGCGGTGAAGAAATCTGTCCTTATATCCACAAGTAGCCTTGTGACGAGCAAGCAAACCTGCGGCAATCGTGGAGCATTGAAGTTTGTTGCTTTCGCTCGAAGCGTGCGGAACCCATGCACCGAGTTTTTTAACTTTCCCCATCGAATGAAGGTGATTCACTACAGTTTTCTGATCACAAGCCAATTGCACAACCAATTCTCTAGTCGATTGACGAGGATTTTCATGAAAAAGGTCGTTCAATCAATCTTCATCCAACTTAATGAGGCGACCAGAACGTTCTTCGTCATTAAGGTTGAAGTGACCGTTCTTGAAACGTGAAAAAAAAAATTGAGCCGTCCTTTCTGATAAAGCATTTTCTCCGTACACAGCACAAATATCGCGACGAGCTTTGGCTGCGTTTGCATTGTTCCCGTCTCGATTGAAAATGAATAACAACAAATGTTGAAAATGTGCCTTTCTTTCAACTTGACATTCCATTTTGAGGGTACATAACAAAAATTAAATTAACACAACTTTTAAATTAACCGCAATGACTTATTACTCAACTTCAAGACGAAGCCTAAGCAAAAGCCTAATAGTCTACGCTGTTAAGAGACGTAACCTAACCTTTGCAAATTTTGCTCTCATTATTTATTATTGTTTCTTAATATGTGCAAAAATCACGTTAACAAAACTTAAATCAACACAACATACAAAAAAACGCAAGAACTTATCCCTCAACCTAATAACATATTTTTGAGGATGACTGCTCTAGGAGAGAAGACAAAAGGTGGATTATGTACAATAATAGTAAACGTTCAAGACCAGGGGTTCTTAAACTGGGGGGTGCTCCCCCCTGGGGGAGCGTGAAGGGTTCTCAGGGGAGGCGTGGCGCGATCCAGGGTGACGTCTTTTTTGCTGGTAAATCTTGAGAAGTGACTGAAAGTGAGGCAACATTTCAAAGGCCAGTTTGTCAATTCATTTTTTTCAATTTTCCAGGTGGTTCACCAATATAAAGAGAATAATAAACTCCGTAATAATTTGGTTCCCAGATTTTTATAACGTGACGCTGTGTATAAAAATGATTTTGTTGAAGTTTCTATGCAAAATATATGTAATTACCATAACATTAACGACATTTACTAGGCTAGATTTTAACTTCGATTGCTGAATATATAATTTGCATAAGAAAAGCCGACGACGTTCCGGAAGTATGTGAGACGTAATATTCAGACGAAGTGTTAATGGTAGCGCTCATCAACTGTTTCATCTTGAAATACAAGGTGCAGTAAAGTGATGCAATTTAAGTGTATTATTTTGTGTGCCTCAACAAATATATGGGATTTAGAAGTGCATGGTGCAGTAAGGCTATGTTGTATAATGTGTATTGCTTCTGCAATCCAATCCAAGAACCATATGATTAGGTAGTATGTTGAATGCTCTTGACAGTTTAGAAGACAGAATACATAGTATACAGAAAAATGAAAACAATTAAGGTACCTAGAGTAAGGGAAGATGAAGAAAATATAATTATATTGTGTGAGCTAGGTATGCTGAGTAGATCATGACACCTAGTAATAAGTGTATCTTTTTGGAGAACTTTAAATTCACATGCTGTTTGTGATTCAACAACAAATGAGAGGAGAGGGTTCATAGTGTTTGTGCACTGATAGCTAAAGAACTTTTATTATGCACCATTCCCAACAGTTAGGTAATATTACTTTTGATATTATGCATGTATGACAAAGTGGAAGGATCATAGCATGTATGATCTCTCGTTCTGGTTGTGGTTTTGATGTGCAATATACGATCTGATTTATTTGCTGTTTTACCATACAATAATTTGTAATGTTTTATAAGATATATTATAGTCAGGTGCTCTTTAGCTGTAAACAAGTTTACCTAGTTAGCACAGTGGGTCAGTGAGTGCAGGTAGTCCAGTAAAAATTTAGTCCAAATATGATCAAAATTACCTGTGAATAGTGTTATTACATGTAAGGGTAATCTGAAAAGATTATATATCAATAATAATAAGCAATACATCAATATAAAATATTATTTAAGAAGAATATGGCCAACATAAAATTCATACAAACAATAAGTGGCATATTTAGGTTACATTGAGTTCATGGCTGAATTTCGATAGCAGTCTTTGATAGGATGTCCTGAATAACCCTGATAATTTTTTAATAAACATCATTTCATCATATCATGTATTCACCACAATGCACAGACTATGCACACAGGCAATGGCAACATGAACCGGGGAAAGAAGCAGAGTGGCTTATTAATCTCCTATACCTACTCTATTTCTTCACAACTGAGTAAATCGAAACGAATGAGTAACTAAAACTGAATAAATAAAGAATCTATATAGCGATTTGTGCTAATTGTTTTCTCTTCCTTTCTCAGATTTTGATATATGATGAGCAGTAAGAAAAGGCAATACCTCGATGATTATCTTCAGTACGGGTTCACTTATGCCACGTCGAATGGTCAGAGCGTACCAAAATGCGTGATATGTTTCGAAACTCTGAGCAATGACGCCCTGAGGCCGAGTCGCTTGAAACGTCACCTGGAGACGTAACACCCTGGCCTTCAGAACAAGCCATTGGCGTTCTTTCAAATGAAGAAGGAATTTTTCAAGAAAATGAAGATTGCGGATGGAGAGAACTTTCGTGAATCATCATCTACTGAAGTAGTGGAAGCGTCTTTCGAAATCGGTCATATGATTGCTCGTGCGAAAAAAAACACAACATTGGCGAAACACTGATCAAATCATGCATGCTAAAAGCATGCAGTCTTGAATTGGGGTAGGGCAACAGCCGAAAGCTAGAGAAGATTTCCCTCTCTGGTTCTACGATGAAAACGCGAATCGATGAACTGGCAAAGGATATTGAATTTCAAGTTCTTGAAGAGAAACGTGCATCACCTTTTTTCGCCATTCAGTGTGATGAGACAACTGATGTTGCTCAACTGTCTCAGTTGCTGGCCTACCTTCGTTTTGTGGGATCTACTACTTCAATTGAGGAGGAGATGTTGTTCTACCGGTCCCTTGAAACGACCCCTAAAGCCGAAGATGTGTTCGAAGCTGTTTCCTCGTACTTCCATGGCAATGGCATGGAGTGGGAGAGACTTGTAGGAGTCTGTACAGATGGTGCTCCTGCAATGATTAGATCACGGAGTGGATTTATCCCCAGGATGAAGCAGGAGAGCTCGAACGCAGTTGGGACTCACTACGTGATTTACAGAGAAGCTCTGGCCTCCAGGACCCTCCCTGCTGGAATGAGTGATAAGCTGGTCATTACCATACGAGTCGTCAATTACGCCAAAGAAAGTGCTGTCAATTCGAGGCTGTTTGCTATGCTATGTAAGGATATCGGTTCTTATCATGAGACTCTGTTGTTTCATACGGCTGTTCGTTAGCTGTCGAAGGGGAACAAGTTGGCTCGTGTTTACGAGGTGAGAGAAGAAGTGAAGCTCTTTCTTGAAGCTCAGGGGAAACAGGATATCTTGTTGTCATTCACGTCAGAGGGTTTTCAACTAACATTGGCATACCTTGTCGATATTTTCGAAACGTTGAATGTTCTCAACCGTCTCTTGCAAGGAAAGAATACGAGCCGCATGGATCATTATGATGCATTACGTTCTTTCTTAGCGAAGCTGGGGCTGTGGCTTCGGAGAATTCAGAGGGGAAACGCGGCTTCTTTTCCTAACTTCGATGCAGCCCTTGAGGAAAAGCAGCTTCTTGTGGAAGGCGAGTTGAAGTTGCAAGTGGAGAAACACCTCGAGCTCTTGAAACGAGAATTTGAGCGATACTTCCAAGACCTGGAAAACTCAGAACTCCCAGAGTAGAAGTTGACGAGAAACCCCTTTGAAGTCAACGAAGACATCCTACCGGACGATCTGCAGGAGGAATTTTTTTACTTGAAATTCAAATCTACTGTAAAAGACGATTTCCAAACGATGCCTCTGAGCGATTTCTGGACGAAATACGTTTGCGTATACCAAAAAGTTGGAAATGTAGCACTGCGCACCTTGCTACCGCTCTCTGCCACTTACCTATGTGAAACTAGGTTTTCTACACTCGTGAATGTGAAGACGAAATCAAGGAACATGCTCGACTGTGAGGCAGATTTGCGATGCGCATTGTCGTCAACCAAACCTCGCATTCAATTATTGCCTTAACTAAAACAACTTCATTCTTCCCATTGATTTTACTGATTGTGATTGCTCACATAAAAAAATGTTCAGCTGAACCTTGTTGTGATTTGATGATGAGAGATTGTAATAAAAATATAACCTGCCTTTTTACACACTCAAAAAAAACGAACTTGATTTTTATGCATATGGAAATGGATGGGGAGGGGGCGCGAAATCCGATGAATGATGCTAAGGGGGACGCGGCCGAAAAAGTTTATGAACCACTGTTCTAGACAATGGATTAGTCCTCGGGAAAATAACAATACCCCAGCCGAAACAAATGTTTTTTATCTAAGGAAGATTCTCTCATGTGTTTGTTGGAACATTAATGGCTTAATCCATGTTGTAATTATTTACCCAAATCAGACTTTCACCAAAGAGGTTTACTGTGTTCAAAGGAAGAAAAGTGCTCCTTCATCAAGACTACGTTTGACCTCATATCTCAAGAGATACCATACAAAAGCTTAACAATTTTGATTGAGAACTAATGAGTCATTCGCCTTACTCACTCGAATTAGCCTCACCATATTACTATTTTTTTTAGAGGTTTTGCGAATCAACTAAAGAGAATGAAGATGCCGATAACACAAGAAGGGGTAGAAACGGGAAAATTATATTACTTATTAAATTAATAAATAATTACTTACTTAAATATAAATTAGTTGAAAGAGTTGTTTGATTTCAAGCCATAAAATAATGTTAAACCTAAAAAAATGCCGCTTTACTTAGATAACCAAATAAAAATTGCTAGGAATTTTCGCTTATAAAAAATTACTTTAAAAACAACGGTTGCCCGCTTTCAGTGGTCGCTAAATATATCAATAGATTTCTCATTTATGAGGGGAAAACAAAGATTTATGCAAATAAAAAATTTACCTCGCGACATTAGTTTCTGATTCTTAGGAGGAAAATCGATGGAATTAGTAAATGATCTTAAAAAAAAGCACTAAAATCGATTATACAGCCTTGCTATCTTTGGCTAACAAACTATCCTTGACATGAGTAATTTTGGGTTTACTATCATTGACATGAGTAATTTTGGGTTCGTTATTCTTGATAAAGTATTTTGGGGTTCGCAATTTTTGACATGAGTAATTTTGGATTTACTATCCTTGACATGAGTAATTTGGGGTTTACTATCCTTGAGATGAGTAATTTTGGGTTCGCTATGCTTGATAAAGTATTTTGGGGTTCGCTATTTTTGACATGAGTAATTTTGGATTTACTATCCTTGACATGAGTAATTTTGGGTTCGCTATTCTTGACATAAGTAATATTGTGCTTACTATCTTTGACATGAGTAATTTGAGGGTTCGCTATTCTTGATAAAGTATTTTGGGGCTCACTATCCTTGACATGAGTAATTATGGGTTTACTACCCTTGACATGAGTAATTTTGGGCTCGCTATCCTTGACATGAGTAATTTTGGGTTTGCTATCCTTGACATGAGTAATTTGGGGCTCGCTATCCTTGACATGGGTAATTTGGGGCTCGCTATCCTTGACATGAGTAATTTGGGGTTCGCTCTTTTTGACATAAACTTAAATGAATTTTACTTTACCCTCAAACAGGCGCGGATCCAGGAGGGGGGGGGGGCTAGGGGGCCGAAGCCCAACCCAAATTCCAGATCCGTTTGTGCTTATATTTTTTTAAGCCACACTTGAATTCTTATATTCAGAAAAGTTATGTAATAATATAGAATATATATAAAACCCCCCAGTTTTTAAACCGTTGCAATCGAATGTATCTTATATGATACATGTATAAAATACCGGTAAATCCCACAAATAATTATTAAATTCAGTATTGCACCTTAGCTGACGTCCAAAAACTACACTTTATATTTTCTGATGTGTGGAATAAAATTCGGATCTGGTAGATTTGGTGCTCACTCCTTTATGAGATGCTGTTATTTATTATCGATGCGGTTTAGAATAACCATTATTAATGTTTAAGGCCTTTTTTTTCAGATTACTCAGAGGAAGGAAGTCAGGTTTGCCCCCACCAAATTTTTAGCGTCGATTTGCCACTGCCCTCAAAGTTTTCAAATTAAAAAAAAGCCCTACTTTCCCCACACGTACGTCTTGCCCTTATATCATTCAGTAGTCGTCCGCACCGCTCCCGAATTATGGGCTCAAACTCATCTCCCCATTCATTCACCCTCGCAATTCGTAATTATCCAAGCATTTTTAGCCACTCATCCGTTCACCATCCCTTAAAAATCGATGAATCAGATTAACCACACACTCACCTTTTCAACAATTCAGCTAAACACCATTCTCTTTTGCTGGATCTTCATCTGCACATTTGTAAGTAAACCTGCCGTGTACCCAGCCGTTGTATACGGTTTCTATAGCAACGGATAGCTGCTACCTTCACACCTCCATTAGACGTGCTTGCTGGGCACTGCTTATGCACGCCAAGCCAATTACTTCACCCAAGAGATCTGTAGTGATTACGTGATGCATTTAAAAAGGAGTGTAATCCACTATAAATACAGGTTTACACAGACTATCAATATAACAGCCCTAAAAAGATCTGTGGGTATTAAAATAAGCAAATGATACTTCTTTTTAGGGCTGTTAGAGTGTTGGTCTATTGTGTAGGCATGTATTTATAGGGGATTACACTCCTCTTTTAATACACCACGTAATCACTACATATTTATCGTATGCGGTCATTTGCTTGGCGTGCATGAGGGCCCACCTGGCACAGCCAATGGCATGTGAAGGTAGCAGTTACCCTAGCTATGGTAAACACATCTTCATTCATAAAAGAAACGCCCCAAAAGATGTGGTTTTGTTGCATGCAAATGTAGGGAAGTTTTGAGTTTTCCTTGCACCTTCACTCCACATTCCTCTTTACCTTTTGATACATAAAATAATCATAATAAAGTAGGAGAGTTCGGATATTGGCCAGTTTAGCCTCGGACAAACCAATTTCGAATAGGACAAACTTGGTCACACTCCTCTGATATACACGTACAAACGCGACTACGTACACCAGATTGAAATAAATTTCCCCAAATGTGTGCGTACGTCCGTGTGTTATCGCGGTGTCTACACATCTTTCGAGACAGAATTTCATTCGGTGGCCTACATTAATTTTAAACTAAAGAAATGATTGATTTTTGGTCTATCCTGGACTGATAAAATTAGGCTACATTGGATGCCATAAAAATTGCCTATAAAAATATTTAAAGCATCTCTAATTTATAAATTATTCCTTGTTCTTCCCCAAGAATCTGTCAATTCTTGTTATCTTCCATAGAAATAAACAAAGCAGTCAATTTTTTTTACGGTTTATTCAGGTATAACGGCTGCAACCTAAGCGAAATCTAGCAATGGAACCATTCAGGAATCAATATTTCTTTAAATGCAAAAACTATTTTTCACTGCTAGAAAAATATTCTATTAAATATCCATGATTAATAAATTCGTAATCCTTATTTGGTCTAGTTGGGCGTTACGATAGAATTTTGTTTGAAGAATATAACTCATAATCGTATTTGCAACGTCAAGGTTAAATTCGACCCAAGTTTCCTGTAAAATTTTACGAGAGGTAAATAATAATCTTTATTTTCAGTCTTCGATTTAAAGTTTCATGTACACTTATAATAACCTTTAATTATTCAAAATAATAGGATTTTAGCTAGGATCCTCATGAATCATGCAAAGGATATTTCTGTCGATGATTTTTCCTCCTAGCCACATGAGCCGCACCTAGACGCAGCAGGTCTATTTATACTTCCTCTCCCGGCCTCTGCAGTGACGCAGTCTTGTGTCAGCTCTAGCTTTGAACGTTTGTGCAATCTGTGTAGACTTATCATTCCAAAAAAATGGGTAAGTGACGTATGGTTTCGTAGATGTTAAATTTTACGAATTAATTGGCGAGTCATTTTGTTGTTAAACAACGTTACTTTGACTCGGGATATTTTGGTGTCAACTTTTAATGTTTAAAAACAAAATATTGTCATTTTCTCTTTAAAAAAAGGGAGGCTAATTTGCCGGTTAGGTTACATATGAATTTTTTAACATGTATTTGGTTTGGAACATTCCAAATAAATATGATTTAGAACAATGACTTTAAATTTAAAAAAAAATTAGTACAGAGGTTTCACATTTTGTGTGTGTGTGGGGGGGGAGCACTTTTAAAATTTCATTTAGACTTTTATGTATAATTTTAAAAATAGGTTTATATGCAATTTAAGTAATATTTTAGTCTATGGGGGAGTTCAAGCCCACAAAATTAAAAATATGCATATAAGGAATTAATTTGAAAATCATTCACTTTAAACACCTTCCTTTTGTTTTCTTATTTTTTCTTTCATACCACCCCAAGACCCAGTTTTGGTACGCACCCTTGTGAATTTTTTAACTTTTTAACAAAGGCTCTCCAACCATTACATTGTCTGGGACCTCCCCAAGTTTAAATTCGGTCATTAGTCGTCCCGAACTTTTTAGTATGAAAAGGCCGATTTTAATTTTTAGGCGGCATTTAAGACCCAAGGCAAATAATGCAAACCCCATAATGGAAAGACAAGTTCATTTTGAATGACCTCATTAATAATTGACAGTAAATAAGGAGAATAATAACGTTTCATTGTCGTAAGACAAAACTCTAACGCTAATGTGAGAATTTACTCTGACCCTTCAAGCATCCTTATTACGAATTAAATTGGCGAGTCATTTTGTTGTTAATTAACGTTACTTTAACTCTGGATATTTTGGTGTCAAGTTTTATTGTTTAAAAACAGAATATTGTCATTTGCTCTTTAAAAAAAGGGAGGCTTAGTTACACTAATCTTCAAAAGTTGATGTAAAGGCCTCTTATGTGGCTTATACGAATGAATTATTAAGATAAATTCATGACAAATGACTATATATGATTAATGATGCAAAATTAAATATAAAAAAACTATAATTAGCCGTTCACTCGTAGGCTGCATCACCAGAAGGGATGTAGGTTTATTACACAAGGATGTCTAGTTAAAAAGGATGTCTAGTTAAAATAGTCTTTTATAAGCAGATTTCTATCGTGTTTTGCTTATTACGAAGAATCAAAAAGATATGACATGGATCTATTTATTCATTTAATGCCCTTCAGCCACTTAAGTCATTAAGAACATGCAAGGTCTCCTTTTAAAGTGCAATTGAAGGAGTTGAGGATATTTTAATATAAACTTTCTGCTCCAAGAGAACTTTACTTTAGTCTGCCCATACGATTATCCGATTTTGTAAGTTTTATGTACTAATGCGAGAAGTTAGAATGGGAGTATTTTGTACATTTACACCGTGAAAAATTCCTTCTCGATTAAATATGCACATTTAGTTTAAGAGGTTATGAAAAGGTGAAAAAATACTATTAAGAAAGTAAAACTACGTCGTATCTCCATAGAAACTAGTTAGATATGCGAGATGGGTTTATTTTGTTAGCAAGGCGGATTGGAATTTTTAGTGTGGAATGTGTGAGGGTTCAAGGTCAACTGTCTTTCCTCAGGGTGTTTCTTTGGAACCGGAAAAAAATATATATGATATTATATTGAGATTGTGAAATAGCACCAAAAACCATTCAGGAATTCTACCAAAGTGTGCGGCCTCAGACTATTTTGAAAATGTCGTACATGCAAGTGTAGTAAATTCCCCACCAAAATGTACTATTGAAAGATTTCAGCCTATTCAATTAAATTTTAATTAGATTACACGGATGATTAACGGAGAAGGGTTTGTTTGTGTACGTATGTGTATACACAAGGCTTCAAGTGCATACTGCCCAGCAAGATAGAAATATGGACTTTTTGATCCTGGATAGAGAAATTTAGAGCTTTGGAATGACTTGCGTTTGCTGACGTGGAACCTGCAACCGCAATGGTCGAAGCGCTGTCTTGTTGCGGTTTAGTGGTAGCCCATCGATTTCGACGATAACATCAGAACCTGTGCGTAAATGTTTTGAAAGTGGTCAAGCCGTTGCAGGCCCAGTCTCTCAGCCTCAGGAGTCAATGTCCAGGGGTACGCAGGACCGTCACAACTGGAGACTTCCTTAGCCGCGTTGGATGGCCGTGACGTCTTAGGTGCCTGGGCACGCCATCGGCTTTCTACAAAGCCCTACAACACCGCCTTCATGGCCGTTGGATCTCCCAGTTGATCTCGTCCGCCCAATACGCCTGAGTCGTCTCCGCATGCTAGGGTAGACACGCCCTAACTCACCGAGGGCTTAAGACCCGTCGGCTACCCACAACCTGGTTTAGCCCGCCTGTCGAAGCGGTGTACCGGGGTGTAGCCACTGTTACATGCAAACAGCTTCTTGGAGCCACAGGTGAATACTAAGTGCCAAGTGGGGGCCAATGACGGACGAGCTGCTCTTCAAGAAGAAAAGCTCTCTGCCAATTAACGGGGATAAAACACAAAACAAGTTTTCAAAGAGCGAGAAAGAATGGGGAAATTAGAATTAAGGGAAGAGGAAAAGTGTGGAAGGCAAATCGCTAGAACATTTATGGTAATAGAACGAGAGGGTGAGGGGTGACCGCACATACCCTCCCGAGCATGACCCTTCCTCTAAGGGGTATAATAGAAATAATGCCCCTGTTACACCTGGAAAACTGGAGGAAAGCCACGTCCTCCTGGACCAAATGACTACCGGAGGACCTGCCCTAATATATCTTCCATTATTTTCCCTCCACCCAACTACACTATTTTCATTACAGGTATCTTCCTCACTAGCTTTGTGCGTGATACGGCCTCGTTACTATTGCGCTTTAAATTTCGAGGGAAAAAGGCAGATCTGATTGACACAAACGGTTCATCATGGCTGCTGGGGACCCGCATATGTGGTGTAATTTATGTAGTCTCTAAAACTTAACCTTGGTTAATTTGGGGAGTAGTAATGCACTCCACTCCCCCTGGCGGATAATCTTACTACGTGTCTTGGCGGATCCCTGCTAACTGGCGCATCCTATCCCCCTTGATCTTATTTTTCTTTCCATGCCTACCTCAAGGAGAGACTGCGCTGGATGGCACCGTGGAAGGTAACTCGAGGATTTGAGATTCGTAGCAAAGCAACCTATGCACTCTTCAACCATACTTCCTGGCGACCTATCCATTCTTCAACCATACTTCCTGGCAACCTATCCACTCTTCACCCATACTTCCTGGCAACTTATCCGCTCTTCAACCATGCTTCTATATATACGATTCAACTGTACTTCCTGGCAACATATCCACTCTTCAACCATAATTCCTGGCAACCTATCCACTCTTCATCCATACTTCCTGGCAACCTATCCGCTCTTCAACCATGCTTCTATATCTACTATTCAACTGTACTTCCTGGCAACGTATCCACGCTTCACCCATACTTACTGGCAGCCTATTCACTCTTCACCCATACTTCCTGGCTACCTATCCACGCTTCACCCATACTTCCTGGCATCCTATCCACGCTTCACCCTTACTTCCTGGCAGCCTATCCACGCTTCACCCTAACTTCTTGGCAGCCTATCCACGCTTCATCCATACTTTCTGGCAACCTATCCACGCTTCACGCATACTTCCTGGCAACTCATCCACGCTTCATCCATACTTCCTGCCAACCTATCCACTCTTCAGCCATTCTTCTCTATCCACTCTTCAACCGTACTTTCGGCAACCTATTCGCTCTTCAACCATACTTCCTGGCAACCTATCCACTCTTCACCCATTTTTTCTGGTAACTTATTCATGCTTCACCCATACTTCCTGGCAACCTATCCACGATTCACCCATGCTTCTCTAACCACGTTTCACCCATACTTACTGGCAACCTATCCACCTTTCAACCATGCTTCTCTATCCACGCATTACCCCTACTTACTGGCAACCTATCCACTCTTCAACCGTGCTTCTCTATCACTCTTCACCGTACTTCCTGGAAACCTATCCACGCTTCACCCATACTTCCTGGCACCCTATCCACGCTTCAAGCATACTTCCTGGCACCTATCTACTCTTTCCCTGTACTTCCGGCAACCATCTTCTCTTCAACCATACTTCTTGGCAACCTACCCACGCTTCACCCATATTTCCTGGCATCCTATGCACGCTTCACCCATACTTCCTGGCAACCTATCCACTCTTCACCCATACTTCCTGGCAGCCTATCCACCCTTCACCCATACTTCATGGCAACCTGTCCACGCTTCACGCATACTTCCTGGTATCTTATCCACGCTTCACCCATACTTCCTGGAAACCTATCCACTCTTCACTCATTTTTACTGGCAACCTATCCACTCTTCACCTATTTTCCTGGCAACCTATCCATGTTTCACCTATACTTCCTAGCAACTTATCCACTCTTCAACCATTCTTCTCTATCCACTCTTTAACCGTACTTTCCACAACCTATCCGCTCTTCAACCATACTTCCTGGCAACCTATCCACTCTTCACCCATTTTTCCTGGCAACCTATCCATTCTTCACCCATACTTCCTGGCAACCTATCCACGCTCACCCATACTTCCTGGCAACCTATCCCTCTTCAACCATGCTTCTCTATCCACGCTTTACCCATACTTACTGGCAACCTATCCACTCTTCAACCGTGCTTCTCTATCACTCTTCACCGTACTTCCTGGAAACCTATCTACGCTTCAATCATACTTCCCTTCCGACAACCTCCCCCCAATCTATCTTATCTACTCTACCTACCCTAACTTATCTCACTTTCTTAAAACTTGATTATATGAAACCTTTTAACATGTGGTACTTCACTCTAATATTTTACCTCCACATTATCTCTTCTGCACTTATCTCGCAACCTTCTACCGCGATATGGGGCGATATTTTATCAAAATATTCTATTTAACAAAGCGAAAACCAACGAGGGCATTATACAAGAATTTGTATAGTGCAAAGCGTTATAGTTGTGTAAAAACGTGTGGAAGGTACAAGTGACATCTTTCTTAACCCCTATAGCGCTACCCGGACCAATTGGTCTGCGTGAGATAGGAGAAATGTAGCTACTCCAATGAGGTCCTATTTCACTCCAGAATGAGCCAAGACAAAGTAAGATAATAATTATATTGCTATTATTAATAGTATTAGTATCATCATTAGTAGTAGCAATACAGAAAACGTATCAGTCTTCCACCGTGGGACCTGCCTATGGAGTTTCCAATAACTACACTCCTTTGACGCGGAATGGATGTCCCTCCCTTGGGCCACTAAGAGTTCTCTACCTACTGGTAGGTGGCAAAACATTAATACCGACCTTTTATCTCCTGACCCCAAACGAGCACTGGCCCCTGTGTTTGTCATTCTGATCTTAATTTGAATCTCATTATCCGGTCAGAGAGCATCGGCCATGATTGAATAGGGATGGTTGGTGCATTTAACTATTATTATTATTATCATTATTGTTGCTGTTATTGTTGTTTGTTATTATTATTATAATAATAATTCAGCCATCGCCCTTTCCTTTTTCACACATCTTGACATACACCTTTTGACTACTGTTTTTCTCTTTCCATTTTTGTCACACACCTTTTTACTGCTGTCTTCTTCTATTTCCATTTGTCACGTCCCCTTTGACTACTCTATTCTTTTTTCTATTTCTATCACACACTCTTTTACTACTGTCTTCTTAACTCTCTATTTATCGAGATGCTACAGCACTGAAGGATTAATTTAGCATAAAATTGTGGGGAGTCTTTTGTGATCTTTTTTCTCGTAGCTTTGATGCATGTCTATTACACGTAGTGTAATAGGTTGATGATGATGTTGATGGTGCCCCAATAGCCTTTATTTTCACACACTCTTTGCTTACACGAATCATAATTTTTCTTTGTAATGAGGGTTCATTCAATCGATTAGTCTGTTGCAGGTGAAGACGGTTGGCCATCGTACGGTTCGAATGAAGAGAAGGAATACAGGTTTCGTCCTTTGACTGCCAAGAGTCTCCGGTTCAACGTAAAGGCACCCCATGACTGCCATCTCATCTTTTCCCCCGTCGAGGAGGACAATGACGAAGTGTTTGAAGTGTTCATCGGAGCATGGGAAGGCGCAGCATCGGCTATTCGCTTTAAGAAAGGTATGCACGCTTTCAATATGAGGAGGTATCGCTCGTGTACTCGTTTATCCGGCAGAGGGCTTCGGTAGCACTGCTGCAGTTATTGTGTTATTGACCTCAAAGGTTGTGGTTAGAAAGTTTTTTGCGACATGAATCATCCGTGGTCAGCACCGACGAAAGTGGAGGCGAGGAAGAGCGATGGGTAGGTGAGGGATCGCGCACTTATGACGCTGGGGAAGAGACTGGAGTAGTTGAACTTGATTTATGCAGAGGAAGGCTTCGCCGGGGATGAGTTCTCTATATTCTCCATCTGTGTGGTTTCATGCTCCCAAGAGAGTATCTGCAGGTGCTGTGCCATATTTACGTGTGATTAAAGAAAGATAAGGATAGTATCGATTTTCCTGGAATGAAAGATGTACAAGTGATTAATATGGTGTTACTGGTCTCGGTAGTATTGTTTTATGTAGAGTGAAGAGTACATTTCTATGCATTCTCTCGTGAAAACTCGACTAGATTGAATATTTTAAAGCTACATTCTCACTATTGGGTATGCCTGGTGTAAGCTTCTCACCCATACCATACACGCAAATGCATCCAATAAAGTCAATCTAAGTCCTAAAAATAGTTTTAATAGGCTATTTATAAAGTGACCTCTGCAATTGCAGTACACGAGGGTGTTCACTCATTCGCAAAGTCCTTTTACAACTTCAGTTAAATAGCAATGCACCAGGTTCTATGTAACCAGTTTTTAGTATTCATGTGGAAAGCAACGAGCCCTGGGTGGAAGTGGCTCTTTATTCACACCAAAAAAGTGAATATCCAATAAGACAATCTAATGGCATGAATAAGAAGCGTCCTCCATAGATCCCTGTTGCAGGGTGTAGATATACCCATTACCCATTGCTATGGAAACGCCATACCTATTGTGCATCCATTGAAGATAACGAACAATAGATCCCTTATATATGCTAATTGATTTTGCAAATTTTATCCTCTATCTTATCTATATCTTCAGGTCTTTCTCCTTCTGAGTTATGTTTAAGGATTTTATGTGTGCGCGCGCCCGCGGGCTTTAACTACCTTTTTCTCGCCTATTTTGGTTTATCCAAGCATGAGAAGGAATGAGTTAAAAATATATATAAGAGATGAAATAAAATAGCTAATGAACAGGGTTCCAAAGGATTGACAAAACAAACTTTTCGAGTCTGAGATGATGATGATGGGAAAGCACAGAAGAAAGATAGAGGAAAATATTCATATAGATAGGACAGGTATTCAAAAGTACCAGTTTGTGAGCTAGTGTTTGAATCAGGAATGACGTTGCTAATGGCCATATTCGTAGTGAAAGACGATCGCATGTTAACTTCATTTTGGTATATACAACACTATACATAGGTTGGTATCAACTGGTTCTTTTATTATCTATCTATGAATTTCAATATTCAGGAAAGACTGGGAATCCTTCCAGCCACCATCATTCCTCCTGGTTTATTGTTTACATCCTTTTTCATTGTTTTAATCCTAAAAAAATTACCTTTCATCTCTCACGGTGGAGAATAAACTCCACATTCTTGAGATATTTAGGGAAGTATATTTGTGCATTGAACTCTGAAAGTTCTAGTGAGACCCAATCTATACTTAAATATTTTAATGGGTCTAGATTCGTTTTAAAAAAAGCACTAGTATCATTTACTGTCTTTACCCTGTTGCCCCCCCCCCTTAACCACATTCCATTCTTTCTTTACGCATGTTCTTTGCCAATCTTTTTCTCCACCGTAGTATTTTTTTAAAGCCAGATTTGTTTTTTTCCTGTTATACATATGCTATTTTCCCTGAGAAATTATATATCCGCAGTAATAGTGGCTGTGTTTGAAATATTTGTATACTCTTTTCTTTTGCCAGCAACCCACTCCGTCCATTCTACAGTATTGGCCAAAAGGATGAGAACGTTCATATTTCTATCGCATCTTCCATAGTGTGGTAACCTACAGGTAAAACTTACGCGTGGGTCAAGTTTAAGCAAATTCGGATGAATAAAACAAAAGTTATAATCAGATAAACAATTTACTAGAAAAATTGGCGTCCAAAATGAGCCGAACGACGTCGGAAATAAATTTCTATTGGGATATAAGGATTAAAATATCGATGGAAAACATTTGTACAAGTTATAATTAATTTGTATTTAGTAAGGAGGGTTTTATTCTCGATGATGCTTTGAGATCTCTTGCCACAGGAACGGACCAACTGTTGACACTCTTGCGCCGTAATGGCGATTCAAGAGGAATCTTCTTGTTTTTCCGACTGATCAATGTCTTGACCACGGGTGTGTGAGCCTGAAGATAGTCTTCCTTCAGCCTACGTAACACAGTCTTCCTGGAGAAAATGATAGCCCAAATCTCACTTATCTCTCGAGAAACTGTTGTATCCGTCTTGAAACGGTCCTTCTTCACAATTTGAGTAATGACTCAGTCTTCTCTTTTTGAGGTCTTCCTTGGCCTACCGGTTGATTTACCAGCCTTACATAAACTTGTATTGTCATAGGTTTACAGAATATTGTAAACTTCAACTTTGAAGCGCTTGAGAGTCTCTGCAATGGCTCCAATGGAAAGACCATCTTGGTTGCGCATCTTTCTGATCAGTTCGCAGACAGAGAGACGTAACATATTTCTTAAATGTGTTACATGGACGACACCTTGCAAGAGAATGAATGATCTAACATATACGAGATAGAACTGAAGTTGGTTGCTAACCAAACAATGCCGGTTCTCTCTACGAGAAATCTAAGCCTTAAGATCATTTTTGACAGTTATTTTTTCTAGTAAATTGCTTATTTGCTGATAAGTTTCGCTTTATTGATCCAAAATTGATTAAACTTGACCCACTCGTAGGTTATACCTGTATGTAATCGCACACCAATTTTTGAAAACTTGTAGTTTCTCTGGCAAAGGTTATGTGAGATTTTGTGATATAAATAGATGAGTTCAGATCTTTTTGGATAGTACTGTATCAGTGGAGACCTTTAGCATTCCGAAGTATGGGTCGTTGCAAAGGGGTTTATATGATGTGGAGCCCTCCTTGAAAATCCATTAAGCTTTCCCTGAACACCCGCAGAGATCTTCTTTAATACATGTTTAACCCCCCTTCCCCCCTTGAACACAATTTGAGTCCTCCTAGACTTACCCTCTCTAGACTCTTCTCGCCCTTGCCTTAGACCGTTCCCCTCAGTCTCTTCCTCCCCTATTCCATCCTCTTTAGCTACGTCTTAGCCAGATAGAAACACTGCTTTCGATTACTTCTAAGTTGTCACATCGGGTATGCTAAGCTACCAGATGGATTCCCATTAGTGGTCGTCTTCATGGTGGCTGCCATATGTTGTAGATGCCCGTAGTTCGGATCCCAGGTCAATCAGTAGGTTCCCACTTCAAAATAAAAAGGATCTTATATGAGTGTAGATCAATGGTAAAACTCCTACCAATTTCTTTTCTTTCTTACATCCTCTTGTTCTCCCTCTCCATTAAGCGTTTGGCTGAGTGGGGTGCACTAATTGCGTCAATCGTGGGTCATAATCCTGTACCAATAAAAAAAAATCCAATATGGCTCAATTTCACTCATGATTGGAAGCCCTTTTTCTACTTGGCTAAGTCTTAAGATTGTAGTCAAGTTAAAATTTATTGGGCAATTCCTCCTCATGCTATGGGGCTAATAATATCAGTACTATGTTGTCAGACATATGTGCTGCATGAAATGAGCGGAGATGCTTGGCTACGAGCCCGTGCTCCTTAAACCTATAGAGGATATGGTCACTGCATGCCTACAAATTTCCTTTTTATTTTAATATTCTTTCCATTTTGTTAGCATTATTACATGTTAGATGCCATTTTATGATCAATGTAGTTGATGAAATTATTATTTCCTGCTTTTTTAATCTAGTTTCTTCTTAACTCTGAGTGTTAAGTCTGGGTGCGGGGCGCCGCCACTAATTGCCACGCTCCACTCACCAAAACCTCGATTACAGGGGATGACTTGAGTAAGGTGGACACCCCAGACATCCTTAACGCAGATGAAATTCGCGAGTTTTGGATAACTTTCGAAGATGACTACGTGAAAGTCGGCCATGGAGGGGATCATACTCCCTTTATGGAAGCTGCCCTTCCAGAACACATAGACGTGAACTTCTTTGGGTACTCTACTGGCTGGGGCGCCATCGGTTGGTGGCAATTCTATTGTGAGTAACTCTGTTTCCGAAATAAATTAACCTTGATATCAAATAACTCTTTATTTCCTAATTTTTTTAATGGACTGTTCAAAAACCTTCATGATAAGAATAAGATTTACAGACTATTAATAATTGTCCAGAGACATGTGACATGCCTAGGAAATCGTATTTTAATCTATTCATTGACCCAAAGGCTAGGCAACACAGGAGCACAATAAATTATCTTAGTTTTTACTATTCGTAACTACTGTAGATCTTTTAAATAAAGGTATACATTGTTGTGGACTGACAAAACAACTACGACATTGTAGTTGATCACTGACCTCGTACCGATTGCATTATAGTTTATACCTCTATTTCAGCACATCATCCTAACTTCGGCTCTACGTTGAACAAATGTATTTCGACTTCCTTACTCTTTTTTTCTTGGATATTGATAATGATATTGGATAATGGACTGTTCAAAAACCTTCATGATCAGAATAAGATTTACAGACTGTTAATAATTGTCCAGAGACATATGACATGCCTAGGAAATTATATTTTAATCTGTTCATTAACCCAAAGGTTAGGGAACACAGGAGCACAATAAATTGTTATAGTTTTTACTATTCGGAACTACTGTCGATCTTTTAAATAAACGTATAAATTGTTGTGGACTGACAAAACAACTACGACATTGTAGTTGATCACTGACGTCGTACCGATTGCATTATAGATAGAAAATGAAGCGATCCATCACTTAACACTATCCAAATATTTTCCTTTGTACCCGGCAAGAAGCCTCGAGTTTATACCTCTATTCCAGCACGTCATTCCTGACTTCGGCTTTACGTCGACCAAATGTATTTCAACTCCCTTACTCTTTTTTTCTTGGATATTGAAACGACCATTTAAGTTCTTTCGTTTTATTAATGATTTATCTGAGGGAACACTGAAAATTTTAGTGGACATGTTGGTCTTTGAACCTCGGTTCTTTATAGCATCCAATTGTAGTAGTAACCTTTTAACAAAGACGTCCAATCAACAGATGAGAGGATTCTTCACACCGAAGATTGCTTGACTTACAATTACGAACCAATCTACGGAACTCGGCTCGAATTTGAAGTCTCTTGTAGCAACGACGCACACATCGCCTTCACCACCGGACCAGAGGACACTGAACAGATGATCGAGCTCTTCATCGGGGGCTGGAACAACGAGAAAAGTGCCATCAGACTCAACAATGACAAAGGTAGTTGGTTGATCTGGGTTGGTAAACTATTTTTCTTCCTGAAGTTATGAAAAAGGACTGTGCTTATTTGAATGGACAACCTTCGGTTACTTGCTTGTTAGTATCTTAAATACAAATTTATATAAAAGCTGAGCTATAAAATTGACCCTAAGATTTAAATATTGGCTCTTTGAAACTGTTTAGATCAATTTTCCTAAATCAAAGGACCACTACGGCAATCGAAATCGAACTAAGGGTCTGTAGGGTCACTTAAGGCCAAGGACACAAAATAACTTTGTGACGTGTTCCAGAGGAACACGTACATTTCTTTTCAAATCTACTGAGGTTCTATCGATGGCGCTACTATACGGTGCAATCTACCTGGACATTTACATTGTAGGGTAGTGAAAAATAAATTTGTGCTACTCATTATATTAACGATCATCATCAACTTGTTCTAAATTTTTTGTAAGCTGTTTGAAGACAACTGGGCTAATGCTATGCCGTTTTTTCAAGCTCTAATAATTTCTAGGCGTTTTTTAAGCGCTAGTCTTGCATAGGCCTTTTCTAAGCTCTAGTGATTCGTAGTTATTTTAAACTTTAGTCATTCCTAGGCCTTTTTAAGAACTCTAGTCATTCCTAGGCCTTTTTAAGAACTCTAGTCATTCCTAGATCTTTTCTAAGCTCTAGTCGTTCCTAGGCCTTTTTTAAGCTCCAAATATTCTTAGGCCTTTTGAAACTCAAGTTATTCAATAGGCCTTTATTAATTTATAGTCATTCCTATGCCTTTATTAAACTCTAATAATCTATAGGCTTTTAAAAATGTTTGATATACTAACTACTAGGCCTTTTTAAAGCTACATAATGGTTCTGGGGTGTCACATGAACTTTCTGAAGGACAACGTCTACAACTTGTAATTATCGCTTCATATCTAGACATTGATTCGGAATTATCGTGAGCCAATTCCTGCAGAATTGTTATTGGCGATGAAAACTGGATTTTTTTCTTCAACGTTAAGCGCAAAAAGCAAAACAATGGCTTGATCGCAAACAAAGGCCCATTCGTACTCCTGGACGTAGTCTCCAATAGCAAGAGGCTATTTTGTATTTGGTGTGATGGGATAGGAGTTATTCATTTGTGTTCTCAATAATAAGCAGACAGTTACTATAAACGTAAATGTTAAACAACTGCAACGTTTAAATGAAGCTCTAGGCCATAAACGTTCTTGACTGGTCAACCAATCAACCGAAAGGGTGTTCTCCCCCTTCGTGCAATTCACGCCCACGCGTTACATGTTTGACCCAAGAAAAAACTATTGCTTATATTGGGTAGTTCTTCCTCATCCTCTCTATTCACCTGGTCTTGCACCATCTAATTACTTACTTAATCCTTTTTGCGTCAGATATTTTCTATTTTGATTTCTTGAGGTTAGAGGTTTGATGATTTGCTCCCATCTTTATCTATTATACGCCTCGTTTTCTTGCACTCCTAACATCCCTATGTATTCCGCTATATTCTTCTTCCATGTTTGCTTGAGTCTACCTCTTGGCCCTCTTCCATCCACCCCCAACTCTCTCACCCTACCAAGTGCCACTTCTTCATCTCTTCGCTCCACATGTCCAAACCATCTCAATCTTCTTCTCCTCAGAACTACGTCCAGCTCATCAACACCACACTTTCTAGCTACCTCTTCACTCCGAACTTTATCCCTCCATGTTACCCCAGCCATGTACCACAACATTCTCTTATCACAGCTCATCAGCACTTTTCCAACCTCTGTGTGAGTCACAAAGTCTCTGATCCATAAAATAAGACTGGTCTGATACATGCATAATAAACCTTTCCACGGTTCCTAAGTGGTATCCACCTGTTGATAAGTAATCCAGCCACCTCCCTCCAATAACTTGACGCTGCTGCCACTCTGCCACCAACTGCTCTCTCCACACCTCCTTCGCAATCCAGTACATCACCCAAATAACAGAAATGTTCAACTTCTTCCACCACCTGTCCATCAACAACAATGGTGTTCTCCACTCTAGAGACAGCGTTTCTCCTCCTTACGCACTTTGAACAAACAAAATTTTGAGCTCGATTAATGTTCCTCACGCCTGAACACCTCCTATGCACCCACTTGAAACATTTTGTACACATAATGGAGTTAATTTCAACTCCCTTTCCACAAACTGCACAAGGCTACCTCCCCGACTGCACTCCCTCGCCTGCCTCTCCAGTTATCAGTATCTTAGTCTTACCGATGTTGACTCCCAATCATGCTCCCTCCATTGCCTGCTTCTATTCTGCAAACATTAATTCCCCTTCTTCTTTACTCTCTACTATTAAAACTAAGTCATCAGCATACAAGAGTTCCCATGGAACACCTCGCCTACACTCTCTAGTTGCTTCCTCCATGACCAGTATGAACAATAGTTGACTCAGAGTTGAACCTTGATGTACTCCTACTTCAATGCTGAATCTCTCTGACAAACCTCCTGCTAAACACACTCTTGATTTCGTTCCAACATACAATTCCATTACATTATTAATCAGCCTCTCTGGTACACGATGCCTTCGTAACACCCAAACCAATGCTTTCCTCGGAATTTTATCAAATGCCTTCTCCAAATATACCAAAACTGACACTGATCAATATTAACTATCTTACGCACTTTCTCCCACACTTTCATTCCATGTTCTAATAGCCTTAGACCCAGAGCCCTAGCAATGTCTAGTGCCTCCCCCCAATCAAGATTGTGGGGCCCCCATAACAATATATCATACATTTACAAGTAGTGCCATGCACGAGAAATACTATTCTCAGCAGTCCAAATACTATTCTAAGCAGTGCCAATGCTGCGGAATACTTACAGAAAATATGGGTGGACGGGGGCGGTTGCTACGGCTCTGCTAGACCTCTGTGCTGGCCGCACCTCAATGAATCACCTTTGTCCATGTAGAGTGGTACTGGTAAACTCTCCAGCCACTCCTCTGGACACCTCCCTCCACCAGCCACTGACTGCAATACTTTTGTTAGCTCTATAATGCCCGCTCTCTCTGCCTTTTTTAACAAACAGCTAGTAACGCCTGATGGTCCTGATGCTTTGTTAGCCTTCATACTATTTAGGGCACCTTCAACCTCCCTTCCTGTCACTTCTTGTATTGGACACTCTGTGGGATGCTCTTCTTCCAGTTGGTTATCATTTTCTACATTCAAAAGCTCTTCAAAATAAGTCCTCCATCTTTCTCTCACTTGTTCCTCCTCAACTTTTATATTACCATCACTTTCTTTTATAAATCTACCACCTTTTACATCCTTCTTGTCTTTCTTCATTTGTTTTGCAATTCTAAACTCATTATTTTCCCCAGCAACTGTGTTTAGGTTCGCACTAAACTCTTGCCATGTTGCCCCTTTTCGCTCTTGCCACCTGTCTTCTGGCTTCTCTCTTTGCTTCCTTGTACTGTTCTTTATCTCTTATATTACCAGACCGCTGCCATTGTTTAAAAAGTCTTTTCTTTTCTTTAATTTCCTCTTGCACCTCTTCACACCACCACCAAGTTTCCCTTTCTCTGCTTCTTTTCCAAGATGTTTCACCACATGTGTGTTTTGCTGCTTTAACTATATTGTCCTGCAGATTTTTCCAACTTCCATCTGCACCATTCATAAGTTCTTCAAACTCTGATTTAAATGCCTGTTTCTTCTCTTCATCTTCCAACTTCCAACTTCTCAACTTTCCGTCTTCCCTCACTTTTCTTCTTTTTTAAATTTTTTATTCTTAAATCCGCTCTTACCATTCTGTGTTGTGCCAGACACGCTTCGCCAGGTATTGCCTTACACTCTTCCACCAGCACCCCTGCTGTCTTTCTTATCATTATTAAATCGACCTGTGTTTCGTCTCCTCCACTCTTGTATGTTATATATTTTTCTTGGTCCTTTTTAAAATAAGTGTTTAAAATTCTTAACTCATGATTTTTGCACATTTCTTTTCCAAGGTGAGCATTGACATCACCAGCTATAATAAGACCATCTTCCTGGGGAACTGTTGCAATCTCATCCTCCAACTTATTTCAAAATTGTTCTTTTTCTTGAGCCTTTCTCCCCACTTGCGGTGCATATATTAAAAGTATATGATAGAGAATCCTGCCAAGGACTACCTTGAATCTCATCATGTGATCATCAAATCTTTAGACTTCGACAACATCAACCATATCCAAACACATTAAAACACCAAAACCATTCGTTCCCTCATTGTTTCCACTGCACCACAATTTATATTTGTCTTCATTTGCTCCAATGGTAGCACATCCATGACCTTTGTACCTTACCTCCTGAATACAACACGCATCAACATCTCTCCTCAATAAAATCTCCACCACCTCTCTACTCTTCCTCAACAACGTTCCCACGTTTACAGCACACACCTTTACCACACCTCCCTCTAATCTAATTACCATTTATTAAGTCATTCTAACGTCACTTAAATGGCAAAATTTACCCCGATGTGAAGGAGATGGATAAAGATATATAGTTCATCAAAACCGAATGAGATTTCAAGAATGGAGTCCACTGTCTTGTTAAACAATAAGAAAGCATTGTCATTAATGGTGGAATTTACTATACTGAATTAATGCATTTTTTGTATATTACAAATCATGTTACTTTCCTTCTACAAAAGCATTAAGTTCTTGACATCCTAATAAAATAATAATATACACTTCGCATCACATTCTAACTTATATTAATGATAACACTATGTAATCCAATTTTTATGCCTGATTAATAAGTGTTATTTTACAACTTATCTTATTACAAAACAATAGAGAATAGCCATTATTTGTTTTAAACTTTGTTTTGTTTGTTGTATGATGAAATATTTACTAAAGATAGGCATTTATTTCCATCCATTGTAAGGCTAAAAACAAAAACATGGTTAAATTTATACAATTTTATTGAAACTTCCGCAAGAAATATATAAAAAAACAAGTAAAAAAAAGAGTTAGAAGTGAACAGTTTTCTTCGATTTCCATTTGTAATGTAAATCACTTTCCCATGCAAGCCCCCAGATGTATTTTCCCATCTTATTTTCATTGTTCACTCCTTAGTATTTATGTTCAAAGTTCAGTATATCTTGATGGAAGCACTTCTCTTGCTCCTCTGAGTATGCTCACATATTCTCCTCGAACTTGTCAAGATGGGCATCACGCATCAAGGATGTGCACCTTCAAGGACATCATGCAGCAACTAATTTGACCATGGCTTTTCACTAAGTTCTCAACCAGCTCCACATAATTGTTAGCCTTGTGATTGCCCCCAAAAGCCCTGTCACAACGAAACAAAACTTTTTTGGGCTTCCTTTTCTTTATAGTAAGTTTGTAGGGAATTCTGAACACTATGGTTTTACTGATTTTTGGTCGAACAAAGAAACCCGCTTTCACCTTTGCCTCAGAGGGTTTGAGAAAGAAACTTTGAAGGTACTTGAAGGCTGCAGAGACTTTGTTAAGAGCTCTAAAAAACTGTTTCGTGAGACCTAGTTTTAAACGCAATGTAGGGAACACCACATTTTGAGAGTCTATCAAATTCTCATACTTGATAGTATGCCCTCCAACAGAGAAATTAGTACTTTGTGGCCAGTACTTATTGTAGTAATGTGTTGTGGTATCCCTACTGTCCCAAAGACAGATGAGATTGAAACTTTGTAAAATCTCCCTAGATACCCATCAAAAATGCTACCATTTTGAAGTATCCAATCACGTCCCAGCCATACTCTTTATAATTCAAAGCTTGTAGCAAGTGCTTGGTACTGGTAGTCCTCCTTGAGGTTTACTGAATCAGCCAAGGGAATGGGCTGGATGCTTATTCCAAATATGGAGAAGTACAGCTTTAATGCTTTTTGAGTTGTCAATGAAAAGCCTCTACTCACCTGGATTACATGTAATTCCAACTGCACTAAACCGGCCAAATATATCAGAACAATAGCATAACCCAGCTTGATAAGTAAAAATTATTGAAAAATGTGTATGACGTTTCCTTTGCTTGTCATTTGTACATTTTCATCCAGCAAATCCCACTCTTTGAGCCTGGAAATTAAGAGCTCAGCATTTGACTTTGACAAGCTAAGATCTCTGGCAAGGTGTTTGAGGTCTCGTCGGTTTTGATAGTATGGATTCCGCTTAACAAACAGCTATCTCTCTGACGCGGTTGTCTACATCTTCACTGATCTGTTCAGCTTCATAATTGTTACTTTCTTCTGAGGGTGACTTATTCCTTCCTGGAGTGGTAGGTACAGAAAGATCATCGCTGTGTAGTAATGGTGCAATAGAGAATGGAAAATCGGGATAGGAAATAGCAGGCTCATTTTTGCCACTTCAACGTATGGAAGTAGCAGATGCATGAGTGAGCAGTGAGTTCACCCCAAATCCTGGGAATGACAAACTTCATAGCTTTTCTTTCCTCTCGATATCATCATGTAAAAGAAAAAAATATACTTTATTACTCTTTTTGCTTACAAACAAACATAATGGTTTAAATACTTGTGTTCTGGCATGTTCTGGAACATTCTTGAAACTTCATAAAATTCTACTAACTTCTAGAAATTTCTCATTAAATCTAGTATGTTTTGGAAGGTTTCCTTAAAACAAATATTATTCTACAACATTCCATTTTTTTGTTTTTAAATAAGATTTACATTTTTTAGTATGCTCCTTAAAATTAAAGCAGACAGACTTTTATATATTCTCATTTCTTTTTCCAAAATTAATAATACCCTAGCATTATTTTCCAAATGGGCAAATTGATAAATTCATTGCCCTATCTACAAAAGCAAAGTTTTGGGACCAAAATAAACTTTTTTTTCATTATTTTAGTTACGAACAACTAAAACTTTTAACTCCGAGACAAGAAAAAGAGCGACATTTTGTTATAATAAAATCATTAATAAGTTAATACTGATAAAAAAAACAATTAACTTAACTGCACATTGCAGTAACCTAAATTACCGATACTGCGGTACACCTCACTCTACACTTTCAGCCGTTATCCTAAAGAATGTATAAATCCTTTTTAGAGCAAACTGTGGCTTTGGTGGAGACTCCTGCCTTCCTCTGTGGAGATGAAATGAAGGACTTCTACATCTCCTTCAAAGATGGACATATCCAAATTGGTCAACAGGGAAATTTGGAACCCTTCATGGAGTACACTCTCCCGGAACCTTTCGCGGTAAGCATATTGCGTCTCTTACCCCCCTGTAAGAGGCTTCCGAATCGCAGTGGACTACTTTAAGACCTTATTTGTATTATTGTGTAAGTCCGTTCTCGTAGCCTTGCAACTGAACAAAATTAAAATATCCCCCCTTTAATTAGTATAACCCAAGAATTCTAGTCCGTTTTACAGAGGAGGCGGAAATGAAGTCAGTGAAGAGGGAAAAAGAAAACGAAAAATAAAAGAGCAAAAAATTTCAGGGGAACAAAGAATTCCTACATAAAAATTTATCAGGGCCAGGGAGAGTGCATTTGAAGCCTCCAAGGACAAGTGGTCAAGATTTTAGATGCGTTCTTACGCCCCTATATCATGGATAGATCCCTGGCGTTTTCTGGTTCATTTTTACATACTACCCCCGCCCCTCCCTGTCTTTATGGTCATGCATTCTATAGGTGTTGACTATTGCCTCTGTGCCGAAGCTTTTGAGTTCTGTTCTTAATAAGAACCACTGAAAACTACTCTAGGCAAAACCATCTAGGTTATTTCTTGTCACTATTCCCATCGTTCTTTACGAAGTGCGTATCCTTGGGGGGCCTCATACTAGTCTCCTTTTCTGATTGATGGTAGATCAGAGGATGTTTCTGTCCCTAAATCTCGCTGATGATTCGTTAAAGAAAAACGAGTTGGACAACGGAAACATGGCGCTCGGCTGAGAAATGTAACCCAAGATTTCATTCTTTAGACGACTAACGCCTTTATTCCCGTAAAATCGGGTCTATCCAAACTTAGAACAGCACTGTTGGACCAAACCTCCCACATATTTCATAACTTAAATTCGATGCTTTTACCAATTTATGTAGTTTAGAATCTGGCGAATTAAGAGTTTCTTCCAAGAAATTCTTGATCTTGGTGACAGCTATCGAGGATGTTGTTAAGTCAAATTTTCCTTCTATTTTCCAGATCACCCACTTCGGCTACTGCACAGGATGGGGAGCCACTGGAAAGTGGAAGTTCTCGGTCTAAAGAAAAGCAAAATTCTTCTAGAATTTTCGCATTTACTCTAACGTTTGCTGCAGCCATTTTACTTTTGATTCATCTGTGATAACGTAAATTTTGGATTTCCTTTTGTAGCTTGAAATTATTTTTTATTCTTTCAACTTTGCATAGTTTTCTTTTTAAACCTGTGTTTCTAATTTCAATAAATTAAAAAAAAAATGTATTTATGTCCCTAAGAATGTGGATTGCCGTATGTAAGGCCAGGGGGAAAGGGGAAGAAACCTATAGAAAATAGCACTAGACACTCTGGAGAGTTGAATTACGCAACCCGAAACAAAAATAGTTTCTCGCATTCCTGAGTTATCATAAGAGAGAGTTAATAGTACACACTGTCCATTTTACGAGTGGTTACTGCAACAGTAGTCTGATGACAGGCAGTTGCTAACACCAGTGGCAATTCCAAGATAAAAATTGGGGGGAGGGAGTTAACCTGAATTCCTCCCTCTGAGTAGTCTGAGAAAAGGGCATTGATGATTAATAATGGTCATCCTACACAGCATTGATAATAAATAACAGCATCTCATAAAAGAGTGATCATTAACTCTTTCAGATCCAAAGTTTTTTCACACCTGAGAAAATTATGAATTCTAGTTTTTGGACGTCAGCTAAGGTATAATACTGAAATTAATCATTATTTTTCACATTTACCTGTATTATATATTATATACATATATATATATATATATATATATATATATATATATATATATATATATATATATATATATATATATATATATATATATATATTCTATATTATTACATAACTTTCTGAATAGTAGAATACAAGTATGGCTTAAAAAAATAAAGGCACAAACGGATCTGAATTTTTTTGGGGGGGAGGTGGCTTCAGCGCCTCCCTTGATCCTCGCCTGGCTAACACGCTGGTTGTATTCTAACTCACGACCAGCACAGCGGTATAAAAAAAAACAACAACTTGTAAGTCTCTAATATAGTCTAATATATTATTTTTTAATAGTATTCGTCCAGAAATAGAGCAGTGGTGAGGCACATTCATGCTATGAATACGTGTAAGTACAGTACGCACAAGATTTTGGTGGCCATTGTCAAACAGTGTGTGTGCGCAGAGGCTCCTTTCAAAAAATTGTTATCGTAAGAATTCAGCCATTGAGAGCAATTATGACCCAGGTACCCCGTCTACCCTCCCTACTCTTTTTCATCGATTATTCTTTTCTTACATGGAATTACCGGGTAATTATAAATACAGGAAATTATTTTTGTCTAATTACCTCGGCGAGGAAAATCCAGTTATAACATCGTCAGACCTTACTGTGCCTCCTCATTTATCTCATCTGGCGCTAATATATATATATATATATATATATATATATATATATATATATATATATATATATATATATATATATATATATATGTGCAGCAAAGTACAGCGCACGTATAACTATAGGACAAGTGAAATACAGAAGTTGCTTAACGTACAAAACACAAATCAGTGGAGTTAAGGTGGATGATGCGTGATTGTAGCGGGATTTTTGAGAAGCGGAAGTATGAATTTCTTGCTTATTAAGGTATTAGTATTGAATTGACTGTCGGAAGTATTAAAGTTGCGAGTTTCATTGGACATATGTAGTTTTATCCATATATATATATATATATATATATATATATATATATATATATATATATATATATATATATATATATATGAGATAAATTCGTATGTCCAATAACGGGTCATATATATATTAATAAAACCACTGTTTAGGAGCATAATATTTTATTCACGAAACCTGTTTCGGCATGGAGTTTATCATGCCATCTTCAGTCGCATACTAAGAATAGATGCGTTCGCACTAAACACGAAATATATATAGGAACAAGAAAGAGATCAGACTAAAATTCCTAACCATGGGGTGTGAATTCAAAATAATTAAGGATATCTTTCAAGATTAAATTTTTGTTGTAGGGGCTGCGTTTGAATTGCCCATCCGAAAGGTTGAAAATCGAGATTTTGTTGATAAGGGTGGATGCAACTACCTTTCTTTTGCGAAAATCTTTACACGGGTAAATTAGTTTGCCCTGGGGAAAATCTACTGGGGAGTTAAAATTATTGGAGTGTGTGAAAATACTAGAAGCTGTGCTTGCCCGCCTGACATCCCCTCTCGCCTATGTAAAATAAGGGGCAGTTCATTTCTTTACAAGGGATTAAATTGACACCTGCTTCATTAGTTTCATCTGTAGGTTTAGTTGTAGGGAAGGATTCTTTAATGGTCGAAAGGTATTTAAAAGTGGTGCGGTAGGGGAAAGGATACTATTTAAAATTTTCAGTAATGGGGAAAATGGAAGTGATAAACAATTTCTCTTACTATCAGGATTCCTACTTTTGGGGCAATAAAAGTTTGACCTGGCTTTTGATAAGCTTTCGTTAATGATGTAGAGGGAATATTTCAAGTCTATAAATATACAGGTAATGAATGTAATTTCATCGGACAAAATCATGGATCACAAATTCTCAAAGCTCTAAAAAACAGGGACATTGCAATATGGGATAGAACGGTCTGAGGCCACATTGCTTCAGTCCCTATCACATGTTGAAACACATGCTTCCCCACGTGTATCCTGCAAGATGAAGTAGAAGGTGCGTTATCGCCTATCATAGCCAATGTTTAATCAAGGAGGTTCACTTCCCCGTTCGCCTCCATACGTCGATCTCGCCAGATTGAATTAGGCTTATGGGCAGATAAGATATTTTCCCAGGCGCCACCGGGACATTCCATCGAAGTCCCCCACCCCATTGTCCCCTACGCCAAGGGGCTGGCTCCGGCTATTTATACCATAGCTTTTCCCAATTGAAGCAGATCCAGATTATCTTCGCGAGGCATCAAGCCGATCCGGTCTCCCATGTGCACCTAGGAACTCTACTGAGAAAACCCTTATTGTCCAGAAGAGGACAATATCCCTTGAGTGTCAAGGTTCATGCCCTTCGAGACGCCAAGTCAACAAGGCTCCCTGTTGTTCAGAAAGAGAACAACGTTGGAATAGCCATGGTTCTTTGAGCCCGTTCGACAAGAAACGGTTCTCCCATCCCCCCTCACTTGTTGTTCAGAAAGAGAACAACATTAAAACAGCCATTGTTCTTCAAGCCCGTTCGTCAAGAAACGGTTCTCGTTCCCAAGACATCACGTCAGGATAATTTAATTCCCCCTTTTTAACCTTCTTCGAGAGAACGCTTGGTTACAACAATAACCTCCATTGTTCATCTAGAACATCTCCGATATCCTGTCACAAGGACCACTCGTACTTCCGAGCCCCACTTCGCTCTCACTCCTCGAAGACAGTCCTTTCCCCCTCATTAAGGAAAACCCCCCGAAGAACTCCTTCTCCTGAAAATCTCCAGTTGGACCGAAGATTCGTTCCCATCGCCTTCATCTGCACGACAACCTTGTAATTACGTAAGCTAAGCATTTCCTTTAATCATTTAACCTTTTGTCAACGCAACTCTGTGCTTTAAACGGTTTACCGAACCATTCCCCCTATTTGTTTGTTTGCCGTTTTAAATCTCTCCAAATCTTAATCCTCAGATTATTCAGATAGTCCCATGACCTTTTTCATTTCCTGTGTTTCTCCCATTTTGATCCCCGTTTATGTAAACATTTTCCGTGTGTTTTTTGATAGTATAATTAATAAAACTCTATTTTATTAATGGTGGCCATATTATTTATCCTTGTGTCCCGTTCCACTTCTTAATTATATTGAAGATAAATACGCCTCTCCAGGCCCCCTCCCCCTCCTTTTTGAACTAACCTCGGTCATCAGATTACCACGCACTCGAAATATAGAATAATCTCCTCAACGAATAGTTATATATAGTATATCGTCGGGAGTCTATTCTACGATATATATATATATATATATATATATATATATATATATATATATATATATATATATATATATATATATATACTATTTAAATTTGGTTTAAAGTGTGTAAGGTTTAACGCTATATCTTTGCAAACACTGGTCTCAGTCGAGTGAAGCATAGTGTTATTCGTTATAATAATAGAGTATAGTAATTCTCTTTTGTTTTGACGATTGCTCTTCCCTTTTGAAAACTTAAGAAGCTGGAGTAGCTCATGGGAGTGGTATAATAATTTGTTCGTTTGTTTTATTATGTGTTATTTTAGTCATTGGTTATCTAGGTCGAGAAACTAATCACGAATAGGTTAGTGCCCATATTTAGGTAGGCCAATTCTCTAGAAGGCATAATTCTTATCGCAAGCAATTTAGTTGGTTGACTATTGCGCCCCAAAGTGCAAATATGACTCAGTTTGAAATCTTCAAAGCGCAAGGAGAATCCTTGGGACTTTCCGGAAGAGAATTGATTGAGTAAGTTCAAGAGGAGCAACGAACAGAAAGAGAAAATTAAGAGAAGAAAGGCAAAGAGAAGGAGAAATCCAACGAGAAGAAAGAGAAAGAGAGGAACGGAAAAGACAAGCTGAGCTTCACCATGATCTTGAAATGGCACGCGTACAGGCTGAAATACAATCAGTGAGTACATGTTCAGAAGCCCCGCCCAATCTCCCACTTCAGCTCCCCAATTTCAGGGATAGAGGGGATTTCGGAGCGTTTTTATCACACTTCGAAAAGATCCTCGAAATCAATAACCTGGATTTGGAGGCCGAAAGCGTAGTAAGGTTACTTCCACTCTTAAATTCTAAAATGCCCGACATTTTCATCTCATTACCATATGAGTGTACAATTGACTACAGCACCTTAAAATCTGAGTTATTGGCCGCTCATAATTTGACTCCCGATTTCTACCGACAAGAATTTCGAGGAGGTTGTATTAAACCCTGACAGATGTTCCGTCAATTCGGATACATTCTTCAGAGGAATTTAAAATTCTGGTTAGAATCCTCAAAGGTTGATCCTAACTACGAGTCCTTAACAGACTTCGTGTTGCGGGATCAATTTTTGGCGTCTCTCCCGACAGAGATCCGCGCGTTCGTCAAGGATCGTCGGTGCCAGACCTTTAAAGAGTGTACTGAAGAAGCGGATGTCTATGCTGCAAGCCATAATTTATACCCCAAGGAGAATCGAAATTCTCACCAATCTCCCTACCAGGAAAGAAGGAAGGATTCGCGCCCCTTCCCAGGAAAGCCAACGAAGTTTCCGGGCCCCGTAAAACCCCAAAACTTCTTCCCCCCAAACCAACAACGGGACATCAAACCTCCCGTTAATATTTCTCCACCATCACTCTTCCCGAAGCGACCAATCATATGCTTCACCTACGGTGTAGAAAACCACATGAGCTGGAATTGCCCCCAAAATTCTAGGCTTAAAAGCGGACCAGCCGACTAAGTTCACCAAATTAATGCCACCTCGGCTTTCCCGGTGGTGCAGACCCAGGCATCAACTTCTCCCCCTCCGTCAGGCCACCAGGTAAATTTTATTTTTGATAAAAGTTTCCCGGGAACTTTGAAATTTGAGGAGGGCAGCGTGAACGGCTGCCGTGTATCTACTCTCGTCAGGGACACAGGGTGCACGTGTTTCATCGTGTTTGACGAGCTCCTTCCCCCAGTGGACCCTAACCACGAAAAATTTGCGGTGGTACATGACTACCTTGGGCGGGTGAACCGATTTCCCGTCGTTAGATGTTACCTGCAGTGTCAGTATTATGATAGCTGGGCTGAAGTCATTTCAGCCCCCATAAAGTTTTGTTCCGTACTTATAGGACAGAGCCCTCAAGTAAGCTCCGACAGTGTGTCCCAGGCCACCCTTACTCGAGGCCGAGCTAAGAAGGAAGCCCAGAAGTCCGTCCCCCTCAGAACCCCGATGCCGTACGAATTCTCGGAGATCCTTGACCAGGACTTTAGGTCCGCACAAAAGGAGTGTGAAACACTAACACCCTTATGGGATAAGGCCAAAAACAAGGACACGGAGACTGTCCGTGGACCCAAAATAATAAGGTAACTGGAGCAAGGTGGTCTACTTTACCGATCCCCCGAGGACAGTAATAACGCTGTTACAACTGTCTTATGCCTCCCACGATCCCATGTACCTATAGTAATAAAAATAGCTCATGACAGCATCTTTTCTGGTCATTTTAGTCATGCTTAAACGGGTCAGGGTATTTTTAAATATTTTTACTGGCCGGGTGCTGCAGCTGACATCTTAAAGCATTGTCGATCGTGCGATGTGTGTCAGAAGACGTCCGCTAAGGAGCGGGTCAAACCTGCTTCCTTACAAAGGGGACCAGTCATAACTGAACCTTTCTCCAGAGTGGCCATCGACCTGGGAGGCCCTATCCACCCCCCCTTCGAGCGAAGGGCACAGCTATATTTTTACCTTAGTTGACTTTGCTACCTGTTTTCCCGAGGCTGTCCCCCTTCGCTGAATCAATAGTATTTCTTGCGCCGAGGCCCTCATTTCCATCTGTTCGAGGGTAGGCGTCCCCAAGGAAATACTCTCAGACAGAGGACGGCAATTCACCTCCGAGTTGATGGAGTACGTAGGGAAGCTGCTCATGGTAAAGCCCCTTTTTACGACCCCCTTCCGGCCACAGACAAACAGAATGTGCGAAAAATTAAATGGAAATTTAAAATCCATTATTATGAAGATTTGTGCCGAGCAGCCCCGCGAATGGCACTGGTATCTCTCGGTCGCCCTATTCGCCTATCGAGAAATTCCTCATCGTACATTAGGCTTCGCCCCGTTCGAGCTCCTTTAGGGGCGTAATGTACGCGGACCACTCAGCATTTTAAAGGAGTTGCTAATCAAGCCCCAACTGGACCAAGAACTTCAGTCATCCTACGCCTATGTCTTAGATCTACGCCAGAGGCTTGAGAAATGCGCGAACATCGCCTATGAAAATGCCGATGTCAATTTGAAAAAATATAAAACCTATTTTGATGTCAGGTCCGAAGATCGGAAATTTAAGCCCGGTGATGAAGTACTCCTGCTCCTTCCCACAGCGAGTAATAAATTACTGAGCCAATGGAAAGGTCCGTACTCAGTCCGCGAGGTACGAGGACCGGTAGATTACCTCATTGGTACCCCAGCAGGCGATAAGCTCTACCACGTTAACTTGTTGAAAAAGTACCACCGACGCGCCCATATGGATACGTTCGTAGCACTGGACGAAACATCGGCGCCTGAAGAGGATTACCCCGCGGAGTCCCTTAATGTCATACAGATAGTGTGCATCCAATCTGATGCCGATTACTCTCTTCCTTCCCTGCTAGGCGAGTCTTTTGAACCCTCTGACCTGGATATCGACGCGCAGCTGACACCACATCAAAAGAGTCAGCTACAAGAATTATTATGTCAGTTCAACGACGTTATTTCAGAAAAGCCTGGATGCGCTACTAGTTTCGAGCATGATATTAAATTAACGACCTTAGAACCTGTCCGTTCAAAACCCTATCCCATGCCGATTCATTTACGCCAAGCTTTTATCGCCGAAGTAGATAAATGGATTAGTTTAGATATAATAGAACCTTCCACCTCTAGTTATTGTTCCACAATCGTCATGGTCAAGAAACCTGATGGCTCTTATCGAAAGTGCATCGACTTCCGGAAGTTAAATTCGGTAACTGTGTTCGATGCCGAGCCCATCCCGTTGGTATATCAAAACCTCCACCTTTTTGAAAACTCTAAGTTCATCTCAGAACTTGATTTGTGCAAGGCGTATTACCAAATTTCCCTCCAGCCCGATGTGAAAGCATATACCGCCTTTGCAACTAAGAAAGGCTTAATGAAATTTAAGCGCCTTCCTTTTGGCCTCGTGACCGCTTGTAGTAACTATAACCGTCTTATGAGAAGGTTGTTAGATGGACTTCCGAATGTCTCCTTTTACTTCGATAACGTCTACGTCGCTACTCGTGAATGGAGTCATCATATAACCACCCTATTAGCTCTCTTCGAGCGACTGCGTGAAAATGGCCTCACCATTGGCCCCAGAAAATGCCATTTTGCCCACGAAACCATAAAATACTTGGGTTTTTAAATAGGACAAAGCCAGCTAGGTCCACAGGAGGACAAGATGTAGGCAATCGCCGACATGACCCTCCCGAATACTAAGAAACAATTAAGATCATTCCTAGGATCAGCTTCTTACTATAGGCGATTTGTCCCAAATTTCACTGCAATCTCGGCGCCCCTCAGCACCCTTTTAAAAAAGAATTCCCCATATCGACTACGCTGGAATGATTTCGCTGTTTCGGATTTTAACCAGCTCAATAGTAAGCTCATTTCTGCCTCATTTTGAAGTTGCCCAACCCGGAAAAATCCTTTGGGATTAAGACCGACGCGAACAACGAAGGCATTGGGGGTGTACTCCTTCAATATGAGGATGACGGAACGAGTCATCCAGTTGCATACGCTAGTCACCAGTTATTACCCCACGAAAAGAGATATGCCACTATAGAGAAGGAAGCTCTAGCTATTATTTGGGTTATTGACAAGTTTAATATGTATTTGATAGGAAAAGAATTTCAGATAGGAACTGACCACCGCACGTTGGCCTATAGCCGGAATGTACGACACTCCAACGGCCGAATTATGCACTAGAGTCTACTCTTGCAAGAGTACCAATTTAAGATAAATTACATAAAAGTTCCGATAATCAGGTCGCTGACGCACTCAGTAGGAATGCGTTACTAAATAGTGTAGATTAATTTGTAATTCGTAGGATTAGGATTTCCATGTATGTATATACCGTCTTGTACGACTTAATTAGATTCTCCTGTAATATAATTATTGAATGTATATGTCTGAATTTTGTGGCTCAATGTCTAATTTTTTGTCGTATATTCCTATATTTGTACCCATTAATTTACGTATGAATTCTTTTGTCCCATATGTATTAATTTTATATTATTTCATTGTCCCTCCCCCCCATGTCTCTTTTATGGATGAGTTGTATTAAAGGTTAGTTTCCCCTATAATCAAATGATCAACATAATCGTATGTATTGATGTAATGCTAGCTAGGTGCATGAAGGTACGGTCGATGCAAGAAAGTGAGTTCTCCAAAACGGAGCTCTATGGTTGACCCTTCTCTCTTTTTTTTTGAAGTGACAACTTTCCCTGGAATGGATGGGTGTGATAGAACGGTCCGAGGCCACATTGCTTTAACCCCTATCACATGTTGAAACACATGCTTCCCCACGTGTATCCTGCGAGAGGAAGTAGAAGGAGCGTTATTGCCTATCATAGCCAATGTTTAATCAAGGAGGTTCACTCCCCCGTTTGCCTCCATGCGTCGTTCTCGCCAGATTGAATTAGGCATATGGGCAGATAAGATATTTTCCCAGGTGCCACCGGGACATTCCATCGAAGTCCCCCACCCCATTGTCCCCTAAGCCAAGGAGTTGGCTCCGGCTATTTATACCATAGCTTTTTCCCAATTGAAGCAGATCCAGATTATCCTCGCGAGGCATCAAGCCGATCCGGTCTCCCTTGTGCACCTAGGAACTCTACCGAGAAAACCCTTATTGTCCAGAAGAGGACAATATCCCTCGAGTGCCAAGGTTCATGCCCTTCGAGACGCCAAGTCAACAAGGCCCCCCTGTTGTTCAGAAAGAGAACAACGTTGGAACAGCCATTGTTCTTTGAGCCCGTTCGACAAGAAACGGTTCTCACCCCCCCCCCCATCTCCCTGTTGTTCAGAAAGAGAACAACATTAGAATAGCTATTGTTCTTCAAGCTCGATCGTCAAGAAACGGTTCTCGTTCCCAAGACATCACGTCAGGATAATTTAATTCCCCCTTTTTAACCTTCTTCAAGAGAACGCTTGGTTACAACAATAACCTCCATTGTTCATCTAGAACATCTCCGATATCCTGTCACAAGGACCACTCGTACTTCCGAGCCCCACTTCACTCTCACTCCTCGAAGACAGTCCTTTCCCCCTCGTTAAGGACAATCCCCCGAAGAACTCCTTCTCCTGAAAATCGCCAGTTGGACCGAAGATTCCTTTCCATCGCCTCCCTCTGCACGACAACCTTGTAATTACGTGAGCTAAGCATTTACCTTTAATCATTTAACCTTTGGTCAACGCAACTCTGTGCTTTAAACGGTTTACCGAACCATTCCCCCTTTTTGTTTGTTTGCCGTTTTAAATCTCTCCAAATCTTAATCCTCAAATTAGTTAGATATTCCCATGCCTTTTTTCATTTCCTGTGTTTCTCCCATTTTGATCCCCGTTTATGTAAACATTTTCCGTGTGTTGTTTGATAGTTTAATTAATAAAACTCTCTTTTATTAATGGTAGCCATATTATTTATCCTTGTGTCCCGTTCCACTTCTTAATTATATTGAAGATAAATAAGCCTCTCCAGGCCCCCCTCCCCCTCCTTTTTGAACTAACCTCGGTCATCAGATTACCACGCATTCGAAATATAGAATAATCTCCTCAACGAATAGTTATATATAGTATATCGTCGGGAGCCTATCCTACGACATATATATATATATATATATAAATATATATATATATATATATATATATATATATATATATATATATATATATATATATATAAATATCTTTGCAAACACTGGTCTCAGTCGAGTGAAGATAAGTGTTATTCGTTAACGATTGCTATCCCCTTTTGAAAACTTAAGAAGCTGGAGTAGCTCAAGGAAGTGGTATAATAATTTGTTCATTTGTTTTCTTTTGTGTTATTTTATTCATTGGTTATCTAGGTCGAGAAATCAATCACGAATAGGTCAGTGCCCATATTTAGGTAGGCCAATTCTCTAGGAGCTTTTGTTTGAAGTGAATATTTGTTGATGTGTCTTCGAAGTGAGAGGGAGAGAGAGATTTGTCTATCAAAGGAAGTTTATAAATATACTATGAAAAAATTATAATAGTTTGGGGAAATGTTAGAATGGCGTTAATAAACAAATGGAAAGAAAATGGTCAAGGATAGTTCTCTGGAAACTAAATTTGTTTACTTAAAGGAAGATTAAGAGACAAATACGAAATCAAGTCAGTCGTTGTCAAAACACGCGAGTCGAGGAAAGAACGAGTACATGAGTGTGTGCAACTTTTACGTACATAGATCTCTCTTTATCTCTCTCTCTCTCTCTCTATATATATATATATATTTATATATATATATATATATATATATATATATATATATATATATATATATATATATATATATATATATATATATATTTATATATATATATATATATATATATATATATATATATATATATATATATATTGATAAGAGCTTGTCCTATTAAGCTTTAATTTAGTTTGCAGGATGAAGGATATGACGAAAAACGGGAAGTGCATTTAGTTAACTTGATTGTACAACGTTTCGGATAAATGTTTCACCCATCTTCTGTTACTCGAAAAATGTAAAAAATTCATGAAAGACTAATATTATACGTTAATAATTTAAACTTTCAAAAAATCCCGCAAATTTTTGGTTGTAGTAGATAGATCGGACATTTAATATGGGCGGGGGGCGGGGAATGTAGAGTTGTACAGGTTAAAGAAATGTTGTTTCAAAGTTAGATAATTCAATGGATAATGAAGTTTAACACTAATAAATGTAGATAACACTGGAAAACATTTTAGGAAAAAAAACACTAACCTTTTGCAACAGCTGTTAAACGAAGACTGGCGGGAAAAGCGTGAGGGGTGTAGGTAGAAAGAAAAAAATTAGAGGCTTGGTTTATTTTAGAGAAGAAGTAGTGGGTGGGGAGAGAAGTCAGAGTTTAAGGTGGGGGAAAATTTTTTAGAAACAATGATTCTTGAATACGAAGGATATTGGGTCAGATATGGTCTTTAGGATTTTGAAATCTTCAATGGATCCATCAGTTTTACATTGGATAGGATTTAGCCGAACAGGTGAAAACACTTTCTCTGATAGAACATTTCTGGTCCTGTGGCTAATTCCCATATGAGAACAGAATCTGGCCTTCAGTAAGCGCACCGAACTTCCTATGTAATTCCTCTAATTGCATCTGTAAATGACGGAGCGCTTGGCTTCTGGCGGGATTCTGTCTTTGCAATTAAAATATCGTCCAAAAAGATGATTATATTTAAAAATGATCTTAAATTCGGTTTGATAAATGAATTTCTTTAATATTGTTATTTCTTTAGAGAATTTTCGGTTAAAGAAAAATTCTCATAATTTTCAAAAATTCGTCATATTCTTCATCCTGCAAACTATATATATATATATATATATATATATATATATATATATATATATATATATATAGAAGCTCAAATGGGGCAAAACCTAAGGTGCGTTGGGGAATTTCCCGGTATGCGAAAAGGGCTACCGGCAAGAAACGGGGCCATTCTCGGGGTTGTTCGGGGAACTGGGTGGCAAAATCCACTAAAGTTAGCACGTGACTGTGATCTTCACTCGACGGGGTGGGAGGGGGGAGGGGATCGGATCGATGAGATCAATTTAATAGAGGCCTCTACTACTTCTGCCCAGCCAATGAAGTACGCGCAATCGATGTAGCTCTTAATGATGGGGAACCGATTGGCAGCCCCAGGTAGTCGTGTTCGACGACGAATTTATTATGGTCCAAGGTTACTGAGGGAAGCAGCTTGTCCGATACCACTATGCAGGTGCAAGCCGGTATAGCTCACAAGAGTGAAGACACGGCAGTCATTAATAGTTCCGGATTCGAACTTAAGGCCTCCAGGGGTATTCTTATCAAACAAGAAGTTTACCTGGTGGCCGCCGGGACTTTAGGTGCTCGGGGAAGGAGAAGATTCCGATAGTGTTTACGGAGGCGCAAACGTGGCACAGATCTGGTGTGCCTGGCGAGAAGAGTTATTCCTCAACTGAGAGTTCTGGGGGTAGTTCGTTTTCACATGGCCCTCCACACCACGGGAAAATAAATGATGGGTTTCCTGGTGAAAGATGACGTAGGGACGGACGGGGGGGCTTAAGAGAAAGCTTGTACATCCCGGTGTTCGGACGAAAAGAGTAGTTTCGGCTTCGACGGCCCAGTTACCTTGGCAAACTTGCTTCCATTTTGCAGAGTGAATTTACCTTTGTTTGGCTTAGGTTTTGGGGAAAGGGGGGTTGTTTTATTCCCTTCTTTCGGAAGGTTGTGGCTTACTAAATAAATGTCAGCCTCTTCTGTGCACGCATTAAATGTGAGGGACCACCGGTCTTTTACGAAAGATCCGACTTCAGCTGAAGGTTGACTTCTTCTCAGAAAGAAGTCATCGAGGGCATCGTAGTCATTCGGGATTTTAGAAGCATCGAGCCAAAAGTTGTGGTGACGCTTGAGGGTGTACCCAAACTGACGGTATGTTTGGCCTGGCTGAAGGCGGGCATGTCTGAATTTGGATCGGTAAAAGTCTGGGGTCATGTTATATGCCGCCAGTAACTCCAATTTTATAGTCGAATAATTAATTGTTGCCTCCGAGGGGAGTGATATGAATATATATTTCGGAGTTGGGAATTTAGCAAGGGAAATAATTGAGTCACTCCATCTGCCTCGATGTCCCAATGGTTGATTTCGAAGATTTTCCCGAAGTGGATTAAGAAGATTCCCAAATCGTCGCCCTCTTTGAAAACCGGAAGCTTAACAGACGCGCTAAGGGAAGCTTCGGACCTCGATCTGATGGATAGCGTCTCGTTCCTGGTCCTACTCATTTCAAGTTCACGATGGCGGGTTTTTCCCTTTCTTCTCGTTCTTTTCTTTCTTTTCTTTCTTCTCGTTCTTCTCTTTCTCTTCTTTCTTCTCGTTCCTTCTCTTCTCTTTCTCTTTCGATCCTTTCCTCCTCTCGAATATAAGCTAAGAGGTCCTTGCCGTTGAACCAAAGCGACTTTCCTTGCAACTTAAACGTGTTAAATAATGAGGACATTTTATCGCATTTGACCAGCTTTCAGGAAAAGTACCACAAAAAAGAAGGGGGATTATTTAGACGCACAAGGGAAGTGCTGGTAGGCTTTAGCGGACTTACGATTCTTCACTTAAAAAAACAACAAACACAGTGATAATTATTTCGCACGACGCGAATTCTTAATTATACTTGAAATAATTACTCCGGAACTTAGCAAGAGCCTGTGTTGCCCAATATGCACGAAGAAAACGACAACACAATACACACACACGTCAGACGTTTTATGAGGTCTGGAAAGGGTTAAAGTTTCACATGGTCACAAAACTTAATGCAAAATATGCACAAAAGAGGAAAATGGGAAATGAATAAAGTCTTTTACACAGTTTCTAAAACTAGAACCTTTAATATACAAGAATAACATACATTACAATCTGTCACAGGTCTAAAAGAAATGAGATCAAATACTGCGGGTGACCCTAAAAACCTCACACCAGAATGTAATATAGATGTCGTAGGGTGACCGTGAAGAGGACACGCCAGAAAATTGGGATACAGATCCCAGTGCAAGGGTCAAATAAATAAAATATAGTGCGGTTGGCCTGAATAATCAATTCTTAGAGGTTCTGGGATTAGAGAAACTGATGGTATAAAATAATAACTTTACTATATACAAATAAAACATTAATAGCATAAGTAAATAAATGCCAATAAATAAAATGAGACCCGAGGTACCAAACGGAAGGGGGGGGGAAATACAAAGGACTCGGCAAGTACGAGAGTCAGAAAGAGGATGTACGGGGATTGCTTCCAGGAAAATGGGGGGAGGAATGCAAATGAAGGGGAGACTCACGTAAAACCTAATTGACGACTGGAGGCTTGGATACGACGAGTAAGTGAGGCGCTGCAAAGTTCCACTTTCAAAATTACTTCTTCTTTAACCTCGCTGAGAAATGAGCGAGGGAGTGCTCCAGACGAGAACGAAGTCGATATCTGAGGGATAGATGCTTTTCCATGTCTATCGTCTGTCGGGCGGGAATTCTGGCCTTAGGTACGAGCAAGGCCGGGTAGAGATGACGCGTCGCGTTCGTAGCTGGAAGCCGTTAGGAAGCGAAGCAGGGCGTACGAGGCTGTACGTGGCTGCTAACCAAGACGGTGGGCCAGGGGGTGGGGAGGATAGTCTCGGCGGGCCTCACAGCCTTGCGCAAAGGTCCATGGCGCCGATCAGACGGTATAACGGCGAGAAAGGGAACCCAACACAGGTCGCACAACTGCGCGAAATTCTCGCTGCTTCCTTGAGGCGGTTGGGGTGCAGAGGTATCTCCTCAAGTGCCACAGATAGACGTTGAGTTCTAGGGGGGTAGGGGTAACCTTCTCTCTCTGACACTATGTTTTCTATTCGAGTTTCTCGATTTGTCTTATATTCCGCCATTGGTCGTGAGTTAACCCGTGGATAAGTTCGCCAAAATTCATTGGAAAGTAGTAACGAACGAGGGCAGGAAATTAGTTAACTGAGCAAAACAAAATATTTATTGACCTTAAACGTTTCGATACACACCTGCATCATTATCAAAGGTTGATATTTGTAACTTAAGGAATTGAAAGCAGAGGTTTATATACATAGATATATAGAATTTAACAGATATATGAACATACGAGGGGTGGTCAATAAGTTTTGCAATTCGGATATAAGGAAACGAGATATGAGGAAATATAACTACCCTCGACTTCAATGCACTTGCGCCACTTGTCCCTGAGGCTTCGAATTCCCGACAACCAGAAATCTCCCGACTGCTGTTCAATCCACTCCTGGAGGACGAGCTGGACATCTTCATCGTCCCCAAACCGGCGTCCACGCAGTGCAGCCTTGAGCTAGCGGAATAAAAAGTAGTCGCTAGGGGCCAGATCTGGACTGTAGGGGGATGGTTGAGCTTCTCGAATCCTCACTCACGCATGGCAGCTTGTGCAACTCTGGCCTTGTAGACAGGGGCATTTTCGTGGAGGAGCAGGACATCGCCTGTCAACTAGCTGCGCCGCTTCTGACCGATGCAATTCTTCGACCCAGCCAGTTCCTCGCGTAATATTGGACTGTGATAGTCCTTCCACGAGGCGCATAGTCCACCATCAACACTCTCTCAGAATCCCAGAAGATGGTGGCCATGATCTCCCCGGCTGAGGGTTGGGTTCGGAACTTGATGGGGGTCGGAGAGCCCCTGTGCTTCCAGGCCATGATTTCGAGCTTGGTCTCGGGATCCCAGTGATGGACCCACGTTTCATCACCTGCCACTATGCGTGACTCGAATCCCGCCGGATCCTGGTTGTACAAGAGCAGCAGCAACTCCGAACTTTGACGACATTGAAGTCGATCATGGGACGTGAGGTTTCGAGAAGTTTCTAGGGACCCAACGGGCAGAGACCTTGGTCATTGCCAAATTGTCGTGGATGACGTTGATAACACTTCCATGTGATATTCCAAGTTCTCGCTCGATTTCTCCGACCTTCACTCGTCGATTTTCGAGGATCATCCTCTCCACACGGGCCACATTGTCCTAGTTGGTCACGTCTGACGGGCGTCCTGGACGGGGGTCATCTTCACGGGACTCACGACCATGGCGCAACTCTCTATTCCAGCGAGCAATGGTTGCATAGGAAGGGGCGGTGTCGGTGTACACTGCAACCATGCGTTCATGGATCTCTTTTGCATTCTTGCCTTCCTTAGTCAAGAATTTGATCACTGCGCGGTGCTCAACCTTCTCCATTGTTGAAAAATTTGTGACTGACGATCTGCGATCAGCTACTGCTTCTTAAATAGACGAGGCAGGAGCGTGCGGCTGCAGGTCCTGACTTCTCATAACTTGTCCTAACACCCCCACAATCAGGCATCCCCCTTCCCCTGTTTTGCCCTACCGATTCGCAAAACTTACTGACCGCCCCTCTTAATTATAGGGAATGTAAATTCTTAAACACAAAAAGGTAGATTAAAATGAGGGCTGTGACTGCTTAAAATGGTTAATCTATAATAGACACAGGATTGAGATGGGCAGGGATTATTATTCGGGGATCGGGGACCTGAGGAAGGAAGAGTGAATTGTATGTTTGTTTGCGTATTGAATTTGGGCTGTTTTACTGTTATATATAAGGTTTCTAATATAAGTAGCTGTCGAAGGTGGGTTGGATTTCGATATTATCTTCGAGTGACTTCCGGTCCAGTTGTCTTCCAGGAGACTTTTCGAACGGATTAAGGAATATAAGACAAATCGAGAGACTCGAAAAGAAAATAATTCACGCTGAATTCGCAGTCTCCTTTAATAATAATAATAATAATATATATATATATATATATATATATATATATATATATATATATATATATATGAACTTGGAAACGGTCCATAATCCTTTTTGAGAGCCTTGCTTTGGTCATTCTAAGTCATTCTCAACTCGATGTGATAACAACGAGCAACCTGACCCCAAACCTTGAGTCCAAACAGCAGACCCATCTGATATATGAAAACATGTGTAACGTTGGACACTGAGAGCTCTACGTCTACTCCTATATCGGAATAACCAAAGTTAGACTCTCAAGAAATATTCTGGAACGTTTTCGAGTTCCGATCGACATGGGAACAAGGAGCTTTCATCATTATACCTCACCATCAAGCTAATTAGAAGGAGAAGAAGAAGAAGAAGAAGAAGAAGAATCCATGCCCCTCCTAATCCTCCTATGCCCATTATAAATAACCATTTTAAGCTGTATTAAAAAAACTCATTTCAATGTAACTTTTGTATATAAACAATTTCAAAAAACTATATTTCAATGTACCTTTTGTGTTTGGGAATTTCCCATCAACACACACTTTTTACGCAATGTTTTCTATCTATCCTATCATTCTCTCCACATTATAACTTTATACTATCTTATATTATCTTAACTTACTGAGTGCTCCAATAACCAGAACCATAAGTAAATATAAAAAATTACAAAGCTCACAAGAGAACATTATGAAAACAAAGGCTTGAATGCTAAACTAAAAGAAACCTAATACAAACAAATGAAAAATAACCTAAAAAAAAAATCGAAACAAAGGCTCCTATGTTGTAAATAAAAATAATATAACCAAAAAGCAAAACACAATGTAAAGCGAAAGCGTTAGCCAGGCAACCTGGCACATATCACAATCGGATTAAGTCGGGGGGGCACTTAGTTTTACTATTTGCTTTAAGGCTGGCCCTTTTCGGCTCATTAGTAGGGATTAGTAGGAAGACAGTTACACCTCAAGCACCCCTGTCGAAAAGTCCGAGAACCAGATTACCTAGGGCTCTTGTGCTGCTCAGTTGGGAGCTGCGGCACGATTGGGGACGTCAGGCCCAGGGGAGACCTTAGAGTTGGTGTGCTTGGTCAAAAGGGTTTCTGTTGGCAGAACGACCAAAAACTTCCTGAAAATAGGCGGATGTGGCTTGTGCGAGAGAAAATTACAAAAAATTATGCATATAGTGGGACGTTAAAGTAATTAAGATGACGAAGAAGAATGGTCCTCAGTTTCACGAAATAACCTGCGGAAAATGCAAAGTGTACAGATGGAGCGAAAACTTCGGTGGCAGGAGTTACAAGGAGCTCACAGACGCCGTTAGTGTCTGTGACTTCTACGAACTCGAGGCACGTCTGGGTGAGCGCATCGATCAGTTGAGAGAGGAGAACTCCCTCCTCAAAAAAGAGGTTCACCTCTTGAGATCGGAGAGGTGTAATTGCCTAGGAGACTCCGAAGGGATGAAGACAACCAACGTCTCAGAGCAGGAGTCTTCTGATGCAGGACTGCTGGCTCAACGAGCCAAAAAGAAGAAAAGAAAGAGGAAGAAGGGAAAGGAGAAAGAAGAAGATAAAGTAGAAAGAGAATAAGAGAAAGTAGAAACAGAAGTAGAGAACGTAGAGACAGAAGAAGAGAAGCCAAAGGAGGATAAGAAAAAGAACAAGAAGAAGAAAAAGAAGAGAAATATAGAAAAGAAAGAGGAAAGTGACAAGTCGCTTCCGAAAGGGAAAACTCTGTCCCCTACAGTTAAATGTGAGACGGTCATCCTTATTGGTGATTCTCAAGCCCGGGACTTAACCCCTGCTAGCAGCCCACCTTCGCACCAGTGTGAAGGTAAGCTGCCTGCCTTGATTGGGAAACGCCCAAATTAGAGTAGAGGCGGAGAAATCTAAGATTTCTGAGAGCTCGGTCGTTGCCCTGATGGTAAGTGGCAACGACCTCTACCTCAGAGCAGGTAGGCGAAGCCATACACCTAAGATTCTTTAGACAGTGATGGGAGCTGTGGACAACTGTGGGTTGAAAACCCGCAGACGTGTCATGGTTGGGATGCTTCCGAGAAAAGGTCCAACCCGGACCGCTCATTCGAGGAACGTCTCTTTGAACCGACGCCTGGCAGATCTGTGGATGGCCGGGGGGGTATTTTTTGTGGACCCTTACCGCACCTTTTATGGTAGGAACAATCCATACCAAAGGGATAGGGTACACCTTTCATTTAAAGGGAAGGCTGTACTCTCTAACATGATACAGGATGTGGTGGAGCGGACCCAAAGGAGTGTCCGTCCCCGAGTGAATGCGGACGTGCACTAATAAGCCCATGTCATTCCTGGAACGACATTATCGGAGGTCGTTAGAAAGGGTGCCAGCACGCCACCACCTAGGGGTAGAGAGGCAAATATGACGTGAAACGGAATATCATAAGGAGTTCTACATTTGGGGACTCCCTGGAAGTTCTTTTGTTTAATGCGAGGTCAATCAGGAATAAGTTTCTTGAACTTCGTGGCCTCGTAGCGACGGAAGAACCTAAGATAGTCACCATAACAGAGTCGTGGATAAAAACCTCGAACCAAGATTTTGAGAGTGAATTCACGATTCCCGGTTACCAACTATTCCTAAAAGACAGGCTAGACAGAGAGGGTGGCGGTGTGATGTTGTATGTTAGGGATACATTCAAAACTACGAACTGCAAAATTATATCCGACCACGAGCTACTAGGTGTAGATCTAGACATAGGTCCTGTCAGATACAGGACCCTGGTGCTTTACAGAGCCCCTGCCCAACTCTTAGAACAGTACACGAGTCTGTACCAGCTGTTGGGCGAACTTGTAAAAGACAGAGTGTGTATTAACATAACAGACTTACTTCAATACCCATGTTGACTGGGAAACGAGAGAACCCTGTGGCGAGAACGCACTACTCCTAGAGTTTGCGAACAATGAGTTCCTGACTCAATGGGTGAGAAAGACAACGAGAGGAGATAATATCCTCGACTTGTTTTTCACCTCTGAGGATGACATCATTGAGGACCTCTCTGTTGGCGAAGAGGTCGGTGGCAGTGACCACCGAATAATTAGATTTGTAGTCAAAGTCCCGAAGGCAGGGCCTGCAACTAGTAAATCGAGGAAACTTGATGAGAAGAGCAGCCTTTACAGGTCTTCGTTCTGGATTGGCTGATGTGAGGCTGGAAGTGTGTGAGAATGTTGACGATTAGTGGAATAGTTTCAGAACTACGTTCATGAGTTCTCAATCGCGATTTATCCCTGTGAAAAGCTTGCGTCAGTCTTCTGTTCAACCAAGGTGGTTTAATCGAGAAATTGGTCAACTGCTGAGGGAGAAGAGAACTGTGTACCAGCAGTCAAAGATTTCTGGTGACTTTTATGAGTACTGTAGGCTAGCTAGGAGAGTGAAGTCCAACATAAGGGCGGTAAAGCGAGCCGAGGAGCTCCGAGTGACGAGACTTTGCAAAGAGAATCTCAAGGAGTTCTTTGGATATGTAAAAAGCCGTAAACCAATCCGCCGCAAGATTGGCCCTTTGGTGAATGAGGAGGGGGCATTAAAGCACTCAGATGCAGAAAATACAAACCTCCTGAACGAGTACTTCTCTTCAGTGTTCACTGAAGAGTGTTGTCACATCCCCCAGCCCATGAACTCTTACTTGGGTGAAAAGCTGGATGAAATAGACTTCCCTCAAAGACAAGTAGAAAAAAGAATCAATGACCTAAAGACGAATAAGTCCCCTGGCCCAGACGAGTTTCTACCTAAAGTGTTGAAGGAGTGCGTGATGATGTGTCACGGCATCTAGGCACAATCTTCAACATGTCAATCCGGACTGGATACGTTCCTAGAGACTGGCGAGGCGGAGGTGACTCCTATCTTCAAGCCAACCGTCGAACTGCCGACCTATTAGTTTAACTTCGATGGTCGGTAAACTCATGGAAAGCATCATGGTGGACAAAATAACGTCATATATAAAGTCAAACTTGCGATTGAGGAGTTCTCGGCACGGGTTCAGAAGGCACCGGTCATGCCTGACGAATCTTGTGGAATTCTTCTCTTCGTTTTTAGTGAACACGATCGGGACAAGGCGGTGGATGTGGTCTACTTAGACTTTCAGAAAGCCTTTGATAAGGTACCACACCGTCGCCTTCTCCTGAAAGTTCGTGCACTGGGAACAGACGGAGACGTAGCAGGTGGGATAGAGAACTGGCTAAGCGGCAGACGGCAACGGATGGTGTTGAATGTACAGGCTTCTGAATGAGTGCACGTTATTAGCGGTGTTCCTCAAGGTTCTGTCCTGAGACCACTACTATTCATCATCTATGTTAACGATATGGATGGTGACATGGTTGCGAAGATTTCTAAATTCGCCTGCCGATGATACCAACTTGGTATGAACGTTGCAAAGAAGGAAATACTGCCCGCTTACAAGAAGATATTCGAAAGATTCTGTAGTGGTCGGACACGTGGCAAATGCCTTTTAACGTGAACAAAGGCAAAGTCATGCATATCGGCCACCGAAACCGCAATCGCAGTGTATCCTTAAGGGCATTGCTCTTGAATGCACTGATACTGAGAAGGATTTGGGTATAACTATCACTAGTGACCTCAAGTTCTCAAATCATTGACTCGAGGCGGAGAAAAAAGCCCAAAGGATGTTAGGCTACATAAAGCGACAGTTTGGATATCGGAACAAGGAGATAGTACTCTGTTTGTATAACTCCCTTGTCAGGCCGCACTTGGAGTATGCCGTACAATTTTGGCGTCCTTCGTTTCGAAAGGGCATTACGAGATTGGAACTTGTGCAAGCCAGGGCAACCAAACTGATTCCCTCTATCAGACACAATAGTTATGAAGATAGGTTACGGGAATTAGATTTGTTCTAGTTGGAGACCCGGAGGCTGCGTGATCATCTTATCGAAGTGTTTAAAATGATTCGAGGCTTCGACAATGTAGACTACAGGGATATTTTCCAGCTTAGCGAGAACAGAACAGGAAACCACGGTTACAAAATTGAGCTGAAGCGTTACCATCGTGATCTGTGTGGGAATTTTTCCACATACAGCATATGTGGTACATGAAACGCACTTCCAGTGGAAGTTGTCAACAGCAATTCTGTTCAGCAGTTCAAGTCGCGTCTAGACAAAGTCTTGAAAATTAGCCGTTTGAGCACATTACCGTTATGCGAGTGTTCCTCGAGGGCGTCTATTGACACTTTCAAGGACTGCAACTGTTACGCCAAAGGTACCCTTTTTGAATGGACCGTAAGGTCTACTAAAGTACTTCTTTTCCTTGTAGCTCCTTGTAGCTCTCACCCACACTTTCACCTCTTATTTTATCCCTATCCATTAATTTACTGCTCCAAGGAATCAATTCAGGGAGATTCAAATGGACCTTTGAGGTCCATACTCCCCAAAAGAAATCAAGGGTCTGGTATTAGAGGGCGCAGTATGCATCCCTGCATCCTGCGTCTACACAGTCAACCTGCAGCAGACCTTCAAACAAATAAGAACTGGAAAGAAAACATCGGAAATCGAATAGAAATGAAATACCCCAAAATTGATAAAGTGCCAAGTGAAAAATGATAAAATGAAGTAAATTAGAACGATAAAAAGTGTTAAAATAATAAAGTGATTAATATTATTTTAATTAACATAAAGTGTCTAAAACTATAAAAAGTGACGAAATTTTGACAAGTTAATTAATATAAGACGTCTAAAAATAAAAGAAATTAAAGTCAAAACGAATTAGCGTAAACCAATAAAGTTGCGTAAAATTGAAATCTTAATAATAATAAACTAGAATGTAAACAAACTTTTCTTGGACTAATTATAAAATAAATAAAATTCCAATAATAAATTAAAAGTATTTTAAAATAGTCACAATGTTTAAAAGTCTAAAGTAAGATGTTATTCGAATTAAACACAAACTTTAAATAATAACAACAAAAATATATAGATACCAAAACTTAAATGAATATTTTATTTTTAACAATCATTTAAGAAACCATAATTCTAAAATGTAAAACAGTAAATTTTCAACTTTAAATATGTATATATTAGAATTACTATCATATAATGTCTAAATATCTGATTTCCACTGACTCCTGGAAGCTTTAATAGTCCTACTTCGACTCCAAGCTTTCTCTTCTTCACACAAGTTCCCTTTTCGCCACTATTAACTATCCTTATAATGGGCAAATGTATTTGGTAATTAATTACGTGATTGATGAAAAATGTACTTTTTGTATTTTCATTACTTAATAAATATTATCTAAGTTACTAATATCAACCTTTGACAATGATACAGGTGTGTATTGAAACAGGTCAGGCCAATAAATAAATATTTTCGTTTGCTAAATAAATTAGTTTCTTTCCCTCGTTTGCAACGACTATTCTAATGAACTTTTGGTGAACTTTGGTGAAGTTCATAAAATTTATAAAAATTTAATCATGGCTGTTTTTTTTAAGATTTTAAATTTTAATCTTGGTAGCGAAGCGCAAGCTCCCCCGACGGGGAGCTTGCGCTTCGCTACTAAGATTAAAATTTAAAATATAAAAAAAACAGCCATAGGGGGGAGTGGCGAAGCCATTGCCTGTTATATATATATATATATATATATATATATATATATATATATATATATATATATATATATATATTATATATATATTGATAGTGAACTATAACGCCAATGTCAATACGGTTAGGCAAGGGAAATAAGAGAATTTCTTAATCTGCTCGAAAAGTCTCTTGGAGTTCCTCAACCTTCTTCAGGAGCGCCACTCATGCTACTGGGATACCATCCATTTCTCAGTCATATGGGTGGCGCTCCTGAGTAGGGTTGAGGAACTCCATGAGACTTTTCTCGCGGATTAAGGAATTCTTACTCTTACCCTTACTTAACCACATCTCGATGGGGTATCGATTATACAAAATAAACCCGACATGTGCAGAGATGTTTACTCATTCCATTTCGTTCGTTGTTAGCAATTCCCTGATATTTGTAAATGCCGGATCTTGTGTGCGAATTGAATTTAAGGATTTAAAGCTCCTTTTTGCCCTAAAGTACCATCTGGCAAAAGTGGGTGTTAAAATGCTAAAATTATGTCCTGCCAACATAAGGGGCAAACAACTAATGTAAAAAAATAATAAATAATGGTCAAGCTAGAATAAAATGGATAAAAGTATGTAAAGCAAGCCAAGTAAATAGAATTAAAAGGAAGGTTACTAGCACATAAATATTGGAGGAGAGATCGTCATCCTCCAAAAATTGTATTAGATTGGGCGTAACTTGGGAGGAATCTCTGAGAACGGAAGCAAAAGTAGGATGAAGAGCGAAGTATTTCTTTCGATGAGCAGACAATCTGGAGCATGGATGTAAGATATGTTGTACCGAGATGTGAAAATGAAGTCCATCAGACATTAGGTGTCTGTAGATAAGGTGACAGTGGCCGATTCGCAGGCGGCATAGCATAACATTATTCCGTCTGGTGAGAGAGTAAGATGATGGCCACCGAGAAGCCTTTTTCGAAGTTGGAGAAGATTCGGGTCGCCATATGTATTCCAGTACCGCTCTCATTCTTCTATTACCAATTTGCGTATGAGGGGGTGGTGTAGTCTCGGTGGAAGATGGGGATTGACGTAAGGACCATGTGATGTGGAGGGCGGCCTTCTTAGCTTCTTAGTCGGCAGGTTCATTTCCTCGGATGTTTGAGTTGCCCGGCAGTCAGCACAACGACAAGAAGTAGGAGCGCGCGGTCAAAAACTGTATGGTCTCTATACAGGATACAATCGGTGAATGTAAGCAGCGCGCTCATAGATCTGTAAAGATCGTGTATGACTCGAGGATGAACCGAGGGAATGTGCGGCAAGCTTGACTGCTACAAGTTCGACGGAGAAAACGGATGCTTTTAATGGGAGGCTGGACAGCAGGGTACGAAAGGAAAGGATCGTAGAGCTTCCAGTACCGGTGTAACAGGCCAAAGTATACCCCCTGTCTGGACTATACCTGGGTTCCAAGGTTAAAGCATCATAGTCCAATTTATACCCTGGTTATATTATGGCCTAGGCCGATTTATACCCCGGGGTATATTATGGCCCAGGCAATTTCATATCCCCAGGCCAGATAATACCCCCAATTATATCAGTAATGTTTAGTAATATATGCAAGAATTAGTGAACGTTTCGAAGGCGAATCAGATGGTAGAGCGGGTCGCCTTATGACCGGAAGGTGGGCAGTTCGAATCCTGGCTCCCACATGTGCCTACTGTCGTTGTGCCCTTGGGTAAGACACTTCACTCACCTTGCCTATGTATTAATGTGGTGTGAGTGAGTGGTTGGTGGCGGTCGGAAGGGCCTTTGGCGTAGATTGACAGCCTCGCTCCCGCCAGTCTGCCCCAGGCAGCTGTGACTACAATAGTACCTTACAATCACCGACCATCAGTGAATGAATATTTCGATGTTAAGCATCTTTTTGAGGGTCCAGAGGAGCTCTGTTTATAACTGATGCATGACCATCATTATAATTATTATTAACTTTTCAACATTTGTCAACAATTATTTGGTTGATTTAGCTTTGCCAAACAGAAATGAGTTTAAATTAATTATTTAATTATTAATTATAATTTATAAATGTAAACAACAAATATTTTGTAAATTCAGAGTTTAGCTTACAATATCTTGTTATATATATATATATATATATATATATATATATATATATATATATATATATATATATATATATATATATATATATATATATATATTGGAACGGAATGAAGAGTGATATTCACCAACATGCCAAAGAAAGCCTGTAAAAAATGTTTTGCCACAAATTCCAAAATCAGCTAGGAGGCTCCCCCACTCAACAGAAGACCAGTGCCTGGGAAAGTATGGAGATTAGTGTGAATTGATTTGATCGATCCTCTTCAGGAAACGCCAAATGGCAATAAATGCATTGTTGTTGCCACTGACCATTTCTCCCAGAATACTGAAGCAACAGCTATACCAGATTGAAGAACATCATCATCACTAACTCTATAATTTAAGAAGGGGATTTTTTTGAGTATTTGAATAATAATTTCATCTTAGTTTGGTTATGACTTATGTTTTTTAAGCAAAGTTATTTTTAATAATTCTTTTATAATATCAAAAGACAAAATGGTGAAGTTCAGAAATAAATTTAAGTATCGAAATTTTGTGATTTTTTAAAAACCCAAAGAAATACAAATGGTGAAGTTCAGAAAATTTATTTTATATATCTTCTTTTATAACTATATTTTAGCAACTATCTCTTTTTAATATTAAACTTACAGGTAATATCAAACTTGAACTTGAGTGGATTCAGAGGTCCGTAGAGTGTCATAATGTTACTTTAAAATCATTTCACCCAACTAGGTAAAAATAGTGACCCAAATTATTAATCAAGGAAATAAACTATTTGCCTACTAAGAAACTCTTTGAGCGTAAAAGTCTGATTTAAGGTTTAGTGCCAATGTAATAGTAAAGGAAAAATATCAAATGTCAAATAATCATTCTTAAGGTAAGATACAAGACTTAATTGAATTTTAATAAATTTTCGATTCATTTTAATATATTGACATCAGACTTATCAGGCCTACTCAGTGGAAAGAGTAACCACATGTTTTTCTCACTTAAGAGTACTGTTACCTCAAACTAAAATTGCTCAAGTAGTTAAGTAAAAAGTACTGTGTAATAAATAACACTCCGTAAAGTAAAGTTACACAAATACAAGTGTTTTCACACTAAAATGGAATATTGGTTATTAAAAGCACTGTAATAGATTAGGCCTAAATCATAAAGTCACCTGATTTGTTTTAGATAGCACGTTTCTATTTTTTCAAATTAATAATTTAATAGATTAACTGAGTCTGTGAGGACCTTGGCAATTATATAATTCGAAAGAGAATGTAAAACAACATAAGGGTTTCAAATTTTGTTAGAATCGGCGGAATAGCTATGATGTTATTACCATAATAAAAAAATTATGCAAAACGGGGATCGACTGACCCATCGACATAGTGAGATTAGCGCCCGCGACTAAAAAAGGAGCGACTTTTTATTACCGCCTAGCGACGTCACAATTTGTCGCCCGCGACTAAAAAAGGAGCGACTTTTTATTACCGCCTAGCGACGTCACAATTTGTCTTATCGAAAACAATTAAATAGCATCGGAAGGCTGACAATTTGTGCTTTCCAGTGATATATGGCTTGCTAAGGTAATTTAAAGAACATGAAATCGTTGTGTGATGCAATATTAAGAGGGAAAAACTGGCCACACATAACCTGTTATACAAATTTATTGCAAATACATGTTCACATTTGAAATGTCAAAATAAAACTTCATGTAGGTCTGTATCAGCATTAGTTTGGTAAATATGTAGATTAGCGGCCCGGCCGAAAAAAAAATTTGTGTGTAAATATTATCGTTCACTCGTGTCGGAATATTCATGCGCGTTTGAGTCCTTTTCGAATTATTATTCTATAAACAATTAGGGTTATATACTGGGGGGCTGTGCCCCCCAGACCCCCCCCAATTTAATGAAACTCAGGATCATCGTAGTGTAGTCCCCCCATTGTGTTTACCCCCACACGAGCCGTCAACTTAAATGTACTCCAAAAACGTGAAACATTTTGGAACACGGACGAAATAGTACGTCACATCGTTCGCGCCGATAATCTACATATTTACCTAATTATTAAATATATTTGACAACAAAACCACAAAAAGTTGACAATTAATAAAAGTGAAAAGGAAATTGATTATCATGTTAGATTGGTGTATTATAATCTAGGCTATTTTATACCCCTTGGGTATAGTTTAGCTTAGGACAGTTTACCCCGGATATAATCTGGGCGGGGATTAATTTGGCCTGTTACACCGGCGCCGGTTTAGGCTAAGTCGCTCGTATTTGGTTCTTTTTTTGTATCTTTTCTAATTTAGTACATTTAGCATAGGTTTCGTCTATTTGTACTTGGGAAGTGGTCGTGGTTTTGTATTTGTTATATAGGCAAATATTTGTAGAGCATTCTTGGATGTAGGAAAAATAGGCATTAGCCTACATCCAAGAATGTTTAGTAATATATGCATTCTGCTACTCATCGACGTCTGAGGTCGTCTATCCTAGGCCAGCCTTGGCCTTCTAGTAGTGTCAGGTTCCCACGCAGGGGCGGTTTTATCAATAGGCCGAGTAGGCCATGGGGAGGGCTCCGCACCCACACATATAACGTTGAATTCACTATAAATAATACGATAGATTAATTAGTTGGAGTAGAATGCACTGTGAATGTGTAACACACTACACCTTGTGTAACAATTTCATAATCCAAGAAATGTAAATATTGTTATCGGTGAGACAACAACCTTGATAGGCGTTTTTTCGTAAGATCATCCGATTTCGTGGTCTATTTCGGTGTTAAATTATTTTTAATGAGTTGTGGAATTCACCCATTGTTGTGGATTTGCAAAAGAAGAAAGTGAAGTTGCATAAATTGTTTACATTGTGAAAAATTAAAGTTGAAACTTTTTTTCAATTTATATAATTATATTTCTGGTATTCAACACACTCTCTGAGAAATTGCCCACATAATTAGGGTACGTTTTTAACTCACTCACAGTAGAAACCCAGCTCGTAACATCTAGTGTCAGCTTTAAAAATGACTCAGGACGGAAATTCGAACTGCCAACCCAACGATTTGCGGAGAAGCGTGCTAACCACTATACTAGCCGGTAGGATAGTATAGTTTCTTATTATTTCAAGAATGTGAAAGATTAACAATTATTAATTTACCTATATTCCAATATCTTCTATTTGCTCTTTGCATATTGAATGTTTTCATATTATTTTGATAAAAGAAAATAATACAAAATATTTAATGTTTTCTTTATTACTATTATTTCCATTTCTTTTTCTACTACTACTTTAATTGCTACTTTTACTACAAGTATTACTATTATTTTACTTTAATAATTATTTATAATAATAATAATAATAATAATGATGATAATAATACTCATGGCGTGTATAATAGATTTTTATCCCGTGTGTTGATTTGTTAAATAATTTTATTTTATAGAAAAATTTCATTATCAAATGGGTTGGAGTGTAGCACCCAGATTGCAAAGGAAAGTAGGCCAGTGGCCTCCAAATTGCAAGATAGGTAGGCCCAGCGAGGAACCTCACAAATGAGTGCCAAGTGGACCTATGAAATCCTGAAATTGGGTACACGCATTAATTAATGATATAATATGCCATGTAATAGGTACTGAACCAATGTAAAATAGAGAGAAATACTTATATAACAATTGTATATTTATGAAGGGAATCATGAGGCAAGCAAGCGGACAGCCAGAGTTTCCACGCAGCCACACAAACATACGCACGTAAGAAACAGCTGCCAGACGAAGCGATCTCAATAATAGATAACATGGGCAAGCCGAACAAATACAGGATAGTACGTGCTTTGACCAGTTAAGATTTTTGAGGACCTGTGAAATGAAAACGGTCTTTCTGATATTGGACGTAGGCCCAACTTGGAAAAATATGTAGTTTAATTAAACGAATATACCTCTTGTAACTCCTCCCAAAGGTCAGCAAAGGAATTGACGAGCATATTTCTGATGATTAGCTCCCTCCCGCGCTCAGGTCAAAGAAAAGACGTCACGCCCCTTGGAAGTTAGGCGTATATATATATATATATATATATATATATATATATATATATATATATATATATATATATATATATATATATATATATATATATATATATACACGAGGGGCGGTCAATAAGTTTTGCGAATCGATAGGGCAAAACAGAGGAAGGGGGATGGCTGTTTGTGGGGGTGTTAGGGCAATTAATGTCAAGTCAGGACCCTGCAGCCGCACGCTCCTGCCTTGTCTATTTAAGAAACAGTAGCTGATCCCAGATCGTCAGTCACAAATTTTTCAACAATGGAGAAGGTTGAGCACTGCGCAGTGATCAAATTTTGACCAAGGGAAGAAAGAATGCAAAAGAGATCCATGAACGCATGGTTGCAGTGTACACCGACACCGCCCCTTCCTATGCAACCATTGCATAGGGAGTTCCGCCATGGTCGTGAGTCCCGTGAAGATGACCCTCGTCCAGCGCACGTCAGACGTGACTAACGAGGACAATGTGGCCCGTGTGGAGAGGATGATCTTCGAAAATCGACGGGTGAAGGTAGAAGAAATCGAGCGAGAACTTGGAATATCACATGGAAGTGTTATCAACATCTTCTACGACAATTTGGCTATGACCAAGTTCTCTGCCCGTTGGGTCCCTAGAAACCTCACGCCCCATGATCGACCTCAACGTCGTCAAAGTCCACAAGGCCAGAGTTGCACAAGCTGCCCTGCACGAATGCGGATTCGAGGACCTCAACCATCGCCCTACAGTCCAGATCTGGCCCCTAGAGACTACTTTTTATTCCGCCAGCTCAAGGCTGCACTGCGTGGACGCTGGTTTGAGGACGATGAAGATGTCCAGCTCGCCGTTTAGGAGTGGATTGAACAGCAGTCGGGAGATTTCTGGTTGTCGGGAATTCGAAGCCTCAGGGACAAGTGGCGCAAGTGCATTGAAGTCGAGGGTAGTTATATTGAAAAATAATAAAACACTTCTCCTCATATCTCGTTTCCTTATATCCGAATTGCAAAACTTATTGACCGCCCCTCGTATATATATATATATATATATATATATATATATATATATATATATATATATATATATATATATATATATATCTCAAAGTAGCACGAGAGAATGATGAAAATGAATCCATTAAACCCCATTGAAAGAGAAAACGGAATAATTTTTCCTTGCAGTAATATTTTTATTACCTTTTTTCGAAAAAATCCGTGCACGGAAAAATTATTCCGTTTTCTCTTTCAATGTGGTTTAATGGATTCATATATATATATATATATATATATATATATATATATATATATATATATATATATATATATATATATATATATATATATATATATATATATATATATATATATATGTGGATTTAAACATTAAAAAAAGGAGACTAAGATAGAAAGAGAATCAGTTAAGTCCTCTGTCAGTATAGCTTACTAGCTTTATTGTTAGTACTAGCGTCACGAGTCCGTTCCTTGTCCTTACGTCCTTCCTCCTTACCCCTGCTACCTAACATTGACGGAAAACTTACACGCAGCCGTGTAGGACTCGAACTCTTTCGCTTGCTCCACTTTTAGGTAGGCCCAAGCTAAAAATAAAGCCTACTTATCGCCGCTTTCCTTTACCCGTGATTACCAATCACTTTCTGGAACCCAACCTAGAAGCGTATTCTCTGGGAGAATCTTTGGGAGTCAGAGCAAACTCGATTGGAAGACTAAAAGTAGGCCTACTACCTAAAAACTCCAATACACCCTTATAAACCTTCAATACCTGCCAGACTCCCCCCTCGCCCCCCCCCCGTTACTATAGGAGTATTCTTATTAATTTATATTCTTATAAAGAGTTAAACAAAGACACTGTACAAAGACATTATTCACTCGAACTCATTTATTATCTGAACAAGAAATTAATCTTTAATGGCTCTGTTACTCTAAAACAACTGGTAAATTGTATTGTTTTCATTCCAAGCTTATGGTAAAGGGGAAAAGCTCATTCACAATTGGCTTAAATGACTAGAAGAACGCTAGGTATGCCATTAAGGTGTGTCAATTTTGAGGGTGATTTGACTAAATGAAAATCGAGTAATTATGTAGCAATTTTGTATTGCCTTTAAGTATACAAAATGATAATATAACAAAAAAGGTTCAGTAAAATAGTTCCTACCTACATAAAAATGGCATCTCAATTTATATGTATAGGGTCTTTCAATAAGGTCGCTCAATTTTTAAATGTAAATAAAACAAGTTGTGTGTGATATATGCACTCAATTTATTTTAAATTTGAAAATACATTTTATGGCATTAAGTGTGGAATAGGACGGCATTCAAATGTCCGCCGCGGCTTCGCTCGGTGGAACGTATTCGGGAGGCGCAATTTTCGATGACTGTCGCATAAATCTGGCTGAATTTGTTGGATGACGTTCGTCATGTTGACTTTGAGGACATCAACTGTTTGCGGATTATTCGCATAGGCTTTCGATTTAAGGTAGCCTCAAAGAAAGTAGTTTAATGGCGTTAAATCGCATGCTCTCGGTGGCCAGTTGACGTCGCCGCCGCGCGAGATGACCCTGCCCTGAAATCGCTGGTGCAAAATGTCTATCGTGGCGTGCTCAGTGTGGCACGTAGCGCCGTCCTGTTGAAACCACATGTCGTCAGTATCCATATCAGGCATATAATCTAGTTGAGGCCACAAGAAGTTGCTTATCATCGATCTGTAGGTCTCGCCGTTGGCGGTTATGGCAATCCCATCTTCGTTCTCAAAAAAATACGGACCAATGATTCCGTTAGACGAAAATCCGCACCAAACATTGACTTTGTTGGGATGCAATTGGTGCTGGTGTATCTCATGTGGATTGTTTTCATCCCAAATCCGACAATTTTGCTTGTTCACAAATCCATTGATCCATAAATGGGCCTCGTCGATAAAGATGATATTTTGAGGGAAATTTGGGGCAACTTCCAACTGCTCTAGAGCCCAATCAGTGATCACACGGCTTTTTCTATGGTCGTTTACCTTAAGTTCCTGGGTAAGTTGGATTTTGTACGGGTGCAGACCCAATTTCCTACGCATAATTCGCTAAACTGAAGTCGCAGAAAGGCCAAGTTCTTGTGAACGACGAGAAATTGACTGCCTCGGATTTTCCCGTACACTCTCATTTACGTTAGCGATGTTTTCAGCAGACCTTGCGTTTAGGTGATGTACGAGTGTTGGCTGATTGTTGATCGACCCTTTTTGCCTCGAATTTGGCTACCAAGCGTTGAACAGTGGACTCGGCAGGACGATTGTGGCGAAGATAGAAATCGCGTAATGCGTGGAACGTTTGTCGAACGGAGCACTGATTTTGATAATAATATTTGATGATTTGCACACACTGTTCAAAGCTATAACTTTCCATCGTGACTTGCCAAGTACTACTGAACAGTTCATAGTGAGGTTGCCAGATGTCGCTTTAACATCATGGCCAGTATCGCCTGAAAAACTCGAGCATCCTTGTTGAAAGACCCTTTATTAATAAAATAATAAGAAAATAATAAGAAAATAAGTTCACCAAAAAAATATTACCGTCTATAATTTCAAAAGATTTTTTAGGTTTAATGAATTATTTAAACAAAGCTAAGCTTATGAGATCCTTTTTACTTGTGTTTCGTGCAATTAGTTGGCGGCTTGTTATTTGGGCTTTTATATAACCTTCGCGTCTCTCGTGACTGTACACATGGCCTGCAGCTTCCGTGACCATTTTGACGCAGCTCTCCACACCTGAGTGTGCGAAGGCCATTTAAACACCTGCATGGGAACATTTTTGAAGCTTTTCACATCCTTGTTTGTTTGTTTTGTTTCCAATGGTGGCTCTAAGACCATGCAATTTAATTCAGTTAACTCTGAAATATTTATTGCATAATTTATTGTGGGCACCTTTCTCGGTTGGGAAGAGCTGTCACCCAATTGGTCGTCGCCTTTGTTTCCTCTGATCTTTAGAATGATTTCAACGGCCTTTGCTCGCATTTCTGAGTATTCATTGCAAAGCATAGTTTGCAATATTGATTCAGAGCGACCAGACCAAGCTCACCGTTTTACCACTGGAATAACGATGTCTCTGATTGTCTTCCAGTGCGTTCTTATTTTTTGTAGTTGAAAGAACAGGTGGTGGGGACCATTGACCGACATGGAATTGAGTTTAACGTTGAACAAGTTGGGTAACTAAACACCAATAATAAACTCAACAATTAAAGTGAGGTTATTCAGCAATTTTCCCTTCAATCCGTGTTTGAATATCTAAATTCGGCAGAAACGAAGTGCTGTTGTCAACCAACGAGAGTGACTGACGGGTCCAATTTCTAAAAGGGCTAATGACTGTGGTACTTTCCCCGATCATATCGCTTGGGCAATACGGTACGCATAGGACTGATCAGTGCTCAGATCTTTAACGATTTCGTCGGGCAACACAGAAAGTGTATGCCCACATTTCAAGCTGTTGCCAAGATGACCTGACCACTTGTTGTTGCTCTTTGTGGGGCCATCAACTTCCTTAATGAGATGACGCAGAGGTAGCTCGCCAGTATGTAGATCACATACAATCCAAACAAGTCTTCCAAGTTTCTTCTCCAAATGTGTCATCACACTCCCCTTCCATCCTGTATTGACTGCCGTTGAATCGCCACCAATAGCCTGTAATGAATTATCAAGTCCTCTCCCTTGAAGCCAGCAATGATTTCTGCATGTTTTCCCCCGTCAACCTCAGCTTCTGGCACGAAGTGAAATAGAAATCGGCCATCAGTCTCAGAGCAAACAGAGTAGGATTCCTCCTTAATGAGACTAGGCAACTTCCTATGAAGTCCTTCTACTTCTAGCATAACTTTTTTGTTTCGTCTATTCTTGCACCGAACAACAAGCATGAGAGTCCTCCTTCTTTCAGTTCTTTCTCTTGCTGATTGGATATGTCCTTCATGATTTTTTATTGTGTCCGTCCAAGTTTATTGTGGTCGATCACCAACGATGCATCCTCTTGGTTGATAAGCTCTGCATCGAGTAAAGCAACCGTAGTAATTTCCGAAGCATCCCGAAGTCTAGTATGATTGCGAATACTAGCTAAGGAAATGTTTGAAATATCCTTTGTGTTATATTTAATTCTTTTTGGTCAAGGTTCAAGGAGATCCTTATAACTACTATCACCCGATGTTGCGTCTTGTTCTCCAGAAGAACTAACATAGAACTGGTTTATTTCTTCGCGAACTTCTTCGTCTCGCCGAGTGAGTTCATCCATTTTAGTTTTATTTTTCTGTTCCCTTTTTTCGATTTCTTTTACTCTTTTAGCTACGGCAGTCTGATTTTTTGTTTCTACAAAGTCAATTGAACCAATCTACATGCTAGCTTTACCTGCTTTCTTCGTCCTCTGAGCCGACTCTACAATGGGAATCTTTTTCTGAGGAGGACAGATACAATCAATGTGGGGATGGTTTTCCTTTTTACCTGTGGTAGAACAACTATCTTTAAAACACATTTGTATTCTGCACTTGCAGTTTAGGATGTCAAAAAAGAGTGTCAAGTGTTTGAAAGAATTCGTTTTTCTTTACCAAATTTTCTCTTCTAAGTGATTTTATCGATTGTTTTGTGTCACAATTTAGTAAGTTTCAGTTTAATACTGCAATGCTGATTAATCACAGGTGGTCTAAAAGGGGCATTAGCTTTTTTTACATTGATGCAGAAGCGGATCTATCATGTCATTTACGAGTTCCTTGTCAGTATAGTTTCTTCTGTCTTGGACGTTTTGGTCGCGAAGAAAAATTCCAAATCTTAATATGTCTCACACCGTTGGAAGTTCTGATACAGGAAGCGCCTGGCCGTTACCAAATAGAAAACTCAAATGTGATGATTGATTTATTGTCTTCAATTTCGACACCCAAAGGGCCAAGCGTACATATATGTTAAAGTTCCTCGTCGGAGACAGCGAGATAGGCGTACCCAAAAGAGGAGGGGCGTAAGAACGTTAGCCGTCGGACTAACAGCCAAACTGCCGAAGCTTTGATTTCCCCGCCGAATAGGTAGTCGGTGGCGAGCTGCTGTACCAAGGTAACCACAAAAGGGCATTAAGAAGCTCTCAAAACATCCGATTACCTACGAGGCCCAGAGGCCCGCGGTTAAGGCACCCCAAAAAGCGGTGCCAGATCAAAAAGAACACCAATGATAGTGACGGTCGTCGGTGCCTCTGATTAAGAAGCCGACCTGGGCTCCGCGATGCCATCCTTCTCTCACCCCTCCCACTCCCATCAGCGGCCTCGCCCCGTCCCCCTATAAATATAGACTATAAAAAGCCCATAAGGAAAGAAAAGGAAGATTCTGTGAGAGACGATAGAGGACTAGATGGAGGAGATCGGTCCTTCACCCAGTTTTGAAATCGATTTCTACATCTTAGAAGATTGTCACGTTTTCGTATCGGTGCCATACCGAGTTATCTTTCACAGATTTAGTAAGAAGTCTGACTGGATCACAATTCCTAGTGCCAAACAGGAATTTCGGGAGCAAGAGAAAAGAAGACCCGTTCACCATCGAGTGACTCTCAAATTGCAATCTCAATAATTGAGAGAGAAGAACCCCAAAACCCAGTTGGGCAACCCCTAGAAGAAGACGAGAATACTAACCAACTTCAAGAGCTACCCAGAAAAGTATTCCTTGAGCCAGAGAGCACAACTACTTTCTCCGTCTTATAAACGTATGACCTAGAGATAAAGTTATAAGAAAATTTTGACATCGTGACCCCCCCTCCCCGCCCCCATCCCTCCACATCTCGTGGAACAACTCACTCCGGCCGCGGTAACTCAAAGAAGCATGAAAAATTCAATATAGCGACATCCGTCAACCCCTGATCCTTTCAAGGTCATGTAAGTCCGAATAACAATTTATATTTGTTTTGATTGAGTGGAATTTATAATACTGTACCCAAGCTAACTAAAGGAGAGATATTATTTAGTGACTCTTGTCTTATTGCTAGTTAAAATTAGTAGCACGTAAATTGTGGCTAAAAGGTTTCCATAAATTAACTAACTGGCAATTGGTTTATTTACGTGGGACCTACTTTGCGTTGGTCATGGATCTCGTCTGGAATAGGCACATGCTCAATTCATGTAAACCATGTTAAACATATATATGTTATTGCAAATATTTTGAGTTAATGGATAAATTAAAAGGATATATTTTTGGTTAATTCTTGGTGTTTCAATAGATCCTTACGTGTTTGACTGGCTCTTTACTCAAAACGGATTAAACGCTGTGGCACTCTCATATACACATTAGTTAATAAGACCACTCAGCCAAAAGAGGAATGGTTTCCCTTCCTAAGTAGAAGTGTCAGAATTGCACTCTAAAGTCCTTAAATATTTAATTCTCTAACAGAGAAGAATAAGGACCCAACAATACTTTGGCATGCAAATAATGTCAAATATAGGTAATTTAGTGAACCATTCTAGAGCAATTACCTCTGGCATTCCTATAAAATATCACATGTATCAATATTCCATTGCATCAATTTAAATATTACCATTACCTAATATCATTTTAACGTAATGTACCTTGTGCATAAATATTAGCATACCTTCCTTTTTTTTAATTAAATGTAAAAATATCTATTTATTTTCCCATTTAATTTCTAAAATTTCTATTCACTTTTATGTAAAATCTCAACTTATTTATGTATAAATAATCAATCCAAAATCTCAAATATTTTGTACATGTATTTTCAATATATCTTTTGTAATATATAATTGCCATCCAAAAATCAATACTAGGATACATACTTTTCGGCAACACTTACTTTAGTCAAACACAAACTAACACGCTTTCAGCTCAACCACATTGAACACGAATATTCCTCACTCGTCTCTCGCCCTTCTCAGCATAAAAGTCAGTAATCATTCCTTCTACATTTAGTCATTTAACTCCAAACAAATCATACTTAGTTTAATTTCTCGTCTTCTCACACTTAATCTCTACAAACTTTCATACGAGAGTAGGTCCTAATTCTGGTTACTTTTCTCATTGCAGATCCAAATTCACAGTCCATCATAGTTATCATATCTTAGTTACCTTAGTTACTTTACCATACCTTACCTCACTTCACCTTACATTTCACTCTACTTTTCATTACTTTCATACATTGCATTAAGTTGTATTTCTTAACAATTCTCAATTTAATTATATCATTTATTCATATAATTGTAATAACCGCTCACTAGTTATTTCCTAATTCAATTCTCTCATTGTGCATTCGTTGATTTTGTTAATATATTTATTTTGTTTATCGTCCGTTTCTTATAAACCTAGCGCCCGAAGTTTTCTAAATTCAGTTCAGGTCTGTCATTAGGCCTAAATATTAGCAGACGACTATTCCATCCAATTCAACAAATTTATGGCAATGGTTTTGAAATAGCTATCTAGGCTGATTTATTAACTAAAATCAATCCCACTAATAACCAAATACCATAATTCTAAGTTTTTACTTTTTAGTCAGAGATACAAAATTAGTATAATTAAAAATGTACTTTCGAATAATATTCAAGAAATAATACCAGCTTTCCTTATATAATATTTATGAGATTCTATGATTGAAAATTGGTATCCGTCAATGAAAGGGCCTACAATTGAACACTACCATCTTGCAAGAAAACTGGAAGCAGACTGACTCGTTACTTGAGTGGAACGCACGTCGTACTGACATGTCATACAAGTTGCAACAGTAATTGAGCTGTTTACAACGCCAGTATACTATATTGTGTAAAAGCTAGTGACTAATAAAATGTCCTAGAATTTCAATGAAATGGGGTAATTCAATGTACCTATCATCCTGCATTTGAAAGAAAATAGAAATGCAGTACATTTAATTGGAATTTAATTGAATTTGGAAATTTGAGGCAATGATTTATGTCGGTAATGGTTATTATTTTTAACTTTTCTTTGCAGTTCTCTTATATGGGCATGAAAAGGCACAAAATTTTTGCTATACAATTTTATTTTTAGAAAGTTGAAAAAATTAACACACCCTAGTATGCCTGCCATAGAATCTCACGCTAAGTCAAATCAGTACAGGAAAAGTATGGTTGAAATGATATATCGAAAGAATGTGAGTGCCCGTTTTGAGTCTAATCTATGTAGAACAACAATATGAAAGTAAATGTAAGTACGGGCAAGCAGTATTGGGAGATGTGTCGATATTTTATAGGTACGTTGTCAACGCGGGTTAGCCATTCGAGGTAAAAATTGAGATGGTTGGATCAGTACACAATAAAAACTATCTTGAGATCCTAGAGTTATGGGCACACACGATAGTTTCTTGTCAGCACATATCAAGAAACACGCAAATAAAGGTAGTAGTCATACTTCCTACTTATCCCATAAAATTTCTGAGGAAATCGTTGGAATAATGGCAGAAAAAAATATGTTCTCAATGACATGACATAAAACAGCAAAGTACTTCTCAATTTCTATTGATTCTATACCTGACATTTCACACAGGGATCAACTCATTTTTACAATGGGTTATGTACTGCTTACTACAGGTCCAGTTGAAAGGTTTTTGCAGTTCATTTCCATGCTAAGCCTCACTGACAGATATAGTGCTACAGCTGTTCTTGATTTTCTTAGAGAGAAGAACATTCCAGTTGTTGACTGTCGATGACAGTTAAATAACAACGCTAGCAATATTTCCGGTAAATATCAGGGGACTCAACAGATAGTAAAAAATGACTGTAGTGAAACTGAGTACATACCGTGTATGGCTCATTGCTTAAACTTGGTAGAAAAGTGTGTTTCAGAAAGCTGTCCTGCTGCAGTGTCATTGTTTGCTTTGATGCAAAATATATACTCCTTTATTGTTGAACCTATTTACCATTGGACTATAGCTTATGTGATGATTAGTTTAATGGCAACCTTGCCTAGATAGCAGCCATTAAACCTTGCTATATGAATTTAAAGATAAAAATGAGTTGAAAGAGAAAACGTGAGGGAGAATAACTAATTCAGCCGGGAAGGTTTCAAAATCACTGACGCATAAATTTAACAAGATTTATTGAACAACAAATAATGGAATATGGCTAATTATTGAATTTTATAATACAGTTAATGAATATATCGTGTATTTTAATGAAATAAGGTATATATATATATATATATATATATATATATATATATATATATATATATATATATATATATATATATATATATATATATATATATATATATACATATATATATATATATATATATATATATATATATATATATATATATATATATATATATATATATATATATATATATTGAATATAGGGAAATGGCCGATGATTATAACGTTAAGAGGAATAAGCTATATAAAGTGGATATTATAGTGAATAAAATATAAATATGGTTTAAATAAAATATAGTATAGTACTGCCACGATGTTTGTGAAGTTATAAAATCAGGGGAACTTGTCTAGAGCGTTGATTCAATAGTGTTGGTTAAAATGCGCTCGGGAGTCGGGAAACGGGAAAGTCTATTCTGATTGGTTAATTTCGAATTAGGTTGTACAAAGGTTTTGATTGGTTGGTGGTTGGGAGGAGTCGTACTTTGATTTTGAGGCAACCGTATTGGTAGCAAAGGTCGTACAAGAATGGATTTGGGGCGAGATGCATAATTTTCTCAGGGGGAAAATGGCCAACTGCCTCTTTACGAACTTTGTAGGAGCTTGCAAAGATGTCCGCTGCTACAATACTTTCGCTAAGAGAGTTACCCATCCCGTTACAAAAAATATTACGCTAATCAAGATATCTCTGAGGCCTTTGGACAATGCCTCCAGACCGTGTGATGGCGCCGGTGGGCTGGCTATGATTGCTGGGAATGGCACAAAATGCAGGTGAGGCACTGTGACAAGCAAGAATGAATGGATTGATGGTGATCCGTTTGGGTGACCACTCCGAGCTGGCGTCTGGTGATAGCATGACGCTCTGTGCATGGCTTGCTGTTTCCGGAGTAACCAGAGGTGGAGGGATGGTCTCCTGACTGGACAACTATGACGACGAGGTTCCTGCAACAAAAGAGGAGGCGGCA